>BLKR01005109.1:69919-88815 GCA_011170035.1 Teleogryllus occipitalis | reverse complement strand
AGACGGCTGATCCAGAGAGAGAGGGAGGGAGGGAGAGAGAGAGACAGACAGAGAGAGCAAGGGAGAGGGAGAGAGAGGGAGAGCGGGAAAAGAACGGAGAGGAAGAGGGAAAGAGAGAGAGAGAGGGAGAGAGAGAGGGGATGGGGAGAGAGGGAGAGAAAGGGAGAGTGTGTTATGTACACAAAAAGACGCACGTTAACAATAACATTTATTTCATCAATCTTTTACAGCAGCGACTCGGTTACCAAAATCCAGAAGAGCAGTCAGTAGTACGAAGCCACGGTGTCCATAAACCAGAAGTCCCACAGATAAGCGCACGGTCGTCCTAATCACCAGTAGAGAGTAAATTGAATAGCGTAGCCGAGTTCGCACAGTATAACACCATACAAATAGTCACTACCGGATCACACTTCAGAACTGCCTGCCGGCCGGTTAAGAAGCACGCCGCGCCGTAGCCTTGCCTCGGGGCTGCCGTTCCGCCTGCCGGCCGCTCACGCCCTATTGGCCGGCCCCCACGCCGGTCTGTAGCCCTGCTGCCTTCGGAAGTCTCCGTCCCGCGCTGCCGATTTGGCGCACGATATGTCTTCATATATCGCCGCAACAGAGTGAGAGGGAAAGAAAGGGAGAGTGGAGAGGGAAAGAAAGGGAGAGGGAGAGAGGAGGAGTGAGGGAGAAATGGGGAGGGAGAGAGGGAGAAGGAGAGAGAGGGAAAGGGAGAGTGCGGAAGAGTGTGTTTCTTTTATTACGAGCTTTCAATAATGAATTTTGTAGTATGACACATCTCTCCAAATATTTCGAACATGCAGTGTCCACGAGTCTCCTCTGGCAATCGTACGACGCGAAGGAGCATCAGTCAGGCGCGCCAGGAGCGTCTACATATCGCAGCGAATTGAGCGCGCGCCGTAAAACGCAGCACAATGAATCTTAGAGCCCCCCTCCCTCCCGGCTCTTAGCTTGGAACGAAGGGCCGGCGAGCGACGGACGCAAGACGGCAACTCGCCAGGTCGTGGGCCAGCGCCTCTTGATAGCGCCACCTGCCGGCGCCAGGCCCTTTCGTCCACCTGTCGCGCGCTGCCTTGGCGGCCAGCCAGCGCCCCCCCCCTCCCGTCACTCCCCGACGCGGAAACACAATGCATCACACGCGGCCGCCTTCAGCGCACGGGGGCTTATGAAGGGAGCACGTGGCGCAAATCGGTACCGCCCTCCAACTCCGGACCCCTGGGAAGTATTTAACTAACAACATTTCTCAGCGATATTTTGTAACTGAATTTTTTTTCAGAGACGATACATGTATTTGCAACATCGAGAAAACTTTTCAAAAATACTACGAACCTTTTTCTATCATAGAGATACGGTCATATCATACGATACGATTTCTATCATACGATACGATTCTTCTATCAAACGATTTACGATTTATACGATTTTTCTATCATACGATACGATTCCGCAAACGGAATCTTATCGCAGTGGATTCAATTAGAGTTGTTACAATAGTAGATGTTACATGTACAATAGTAGATGTCATATGGAATTGCACTCATTGATTGATTGATTAGTGATTCCGGGCGCGCCAACTGCTACGATCATTAGTCCCGTATGTGTAGTGTATTTTTTCATCGGGATCTTCCTCCGCTAGCGGTGATCTTCCTCCGATAGGCGGTGAGATCCCGCGCCGACCTACTCTCGGCTAGCGGTATGTTCCCCAATCAGGTATCTCCCACAGCGGTATACCGCCCTGGGCGGGACAATCTCTAAGTTCTCGACCGGTCTCCCGACATGTGGTAATGTAGTGCATGTAAACAAAGTAAGTAAGGGGTGAGATACGACAGGATAGATTGTGCGGGGTCCTTGGCTTTTTGTCACGATACTGCTCCGGCATTCGCCTGTTGTTGATCTTAGAAACAACGGAAAACCGGTCAGAGCTTCCGGTCGCTGGAAAATTCCCCCAAACAGCGGCTGAACTCGATCTAGCTCTCGAACTAGTGTCGCAAAGCCTGCCACTGTGAAAACTCGAACACAGGTTCTTCCGGTCAGAAGCACTGTGGTGACATCACTTGATGTCATCAATCACCTTTATCGCTGCTGTTGCTGTCAATCGTGCAAGTGAGTTCTCGGTGTCTTTTACATTGCTGTCACAACTGTCATCTGAGCACGAGTACAAACTAACATTTTCGCTACGCATAATATTGTGTTATATGATATTGCTTTTAATTGGATTTTACGCGTTTGAGGGACTACCTTTTATGTTCAGGAGAATACTAAACAAATATATTTACACAACTCATATTTAAATGAAACAAATTCACCTACTATATTCCGCTACTACAAGTTCCTTTGAAATGTTCTCAGGCCAGTTAAGTAACACCGGAGCGAGGTAGAGATGTCCGCGTGTAAATAAAATTAATTGCATTGCACACTCTCAATAGAATGAAATAATTTTCCTGTCGAATGATTATGATAAATAAATACTCGAGAAAACCCGGGATACTTCTTGAGTTAGTTATATAAATATCACGCAATGGTAACTGAGAATTCACACACTGCAAGAAATGTTAATATAAACTGTAACAATAGTGTCTAACAAACAATTGTCATTAAAGACTTATTATTGCAAGTAGTAATATTTAAAGAAGGGACAAAATAATACATTTTGTGAAATAATTTTTAATAAAATTTCACATATTCATTAGATATGGTAGAAAACGTTATCTTAATTTTGAATAACAAAACATTCTTGATCACAGAAAAAAATGATCAAGTTTTTACGTTATAATTATTCATCACACACGAGCTATCCAGGTTAACGATTCATATATTCTGATCAATGAATACACGGTATTCCCAATGGAGAGAGTTTTATTTTACTCAACTTCAAATACAACAGTTATGGTGAACCCTGACAATAAATTCTGTTCACACCAAAATTGCTATAATTACCTTTATAAGTCAGAATAGGAAATGACGTTTACAAATGCACATTCACGTATACAACATGATTAACAACATAAGCAATTCATAAAGCATTATGTTTGGGTTTACCCACTAATTTTGTTTGCATGTAGAATACAAATTCAAGCATTAAGTCATTCTTATGATATCGTCAAATTAAATTAAGTAACATTTGGGTATGGTTGACCTTCATATGAACGTCACCTACCAGAAAAATAACGTCATATTTATTGGTCCCTGAGTCTCAAACACGGATGAAATACAGAGCAAATAAAATGACTAAGAATTCCCATTATATTTGAATGTATAAATTTTGATATTTTTATCTATTTTAAAACACTTGTGTATCTGATAAAAATACTGTCAAAAATGAAAAATGATGTGTGTTAAGTTTGCCTTCCAGCGTAAATTAAGATCAGAAAATGTATCGCTACTCAGTACAAAGAGAATATTTCGTCTAACAGCTCATTAGAAATATTAATAATATAGTAATAAATATAAGTCTATTTCAAAATATTTTATTTTAGCAAATCTAGTGAGTGGACAATGTAAATGAGTCTATAGTAAGCAAACAATACCCAAAAAGAAAGGACCAAAAATGTAGAAATCAAGCTATGCAGTACCACGCATAACACAAAATTATTGATGTAGATTACAATTAGACCGGGAACAAATTGGGCTAAGCTTATTAGATGTCTTTGTGGTCTTATTTCTTGGAGATTTGGTCATGAGATCTCATTTCAGGAGACCTACTGGTTAAGAGTGGGCGAGTATTTCGTGTTTACGGACGCATCAACTGCTTTGGCCATTAGTCCAATGAGTACAGTGCGTAGTATCGCCTGAAGGTGAGGGGGTTTCTCCCCCACTGGGACGTGCGCTCCAGCGCCAATCTATCCGCCGGATTGATTGATTGACTGATTGATGATTTCGGACGCATCAACTACTGAGGTCATTATTCACGTAAGTGTAGTGCATTTTTTCAACGGGAGCTGGTGTTGATCTTCCCCCGCTGGATGGCGAGATCCGGCGCCAACCTACCATCGACTAGCGGGGTTTTCCCTAAAACAGGTATCACCCACCAGCGGGGCATCACCCCAGCCGAGACAAGTTCTAAGTTCCCGACCGGTCTCCCGGCATGTGTGGTAGTGTAGTGCATGTTATTGTGAGTGAGTGTGAGTGTGTAGGGGTGAAGATAGAATAAGGAAGAGGAAGAAACGATCGCGCACGATCCGTGCCCCGTTTGTTAAGGAACTGCTCCGGTATTCGCCTGGTATTGATCGGAGAAATCTCGAATGAGTACCGATCTGAGTAGCCGTCCACTAGAATTCTCCTCCACACAGCGACTGAATTCGACCTAGCTGACAAGTTAGTTTCAAAAATCGTGTCACTGTCGGAACTTGATCCTGAAAACTCAGAGGCACAGCATTGACATCAGTTGATGAACTGAGCCACCTCTGCCGGTCTTATAAATCGGTTTGTGGGGCCTTTAATCTCCAGGTATCTCCCCCATCGGGGCATCGCCCCAGCCGTAACAAGCTCCAAGCTCCCGACATGTGTGGTAGACTAGTGCAGGCAAGAGTATGTGAGGGAAGAAAGGAAGAGGAAGGAAAGATCGCGCGCGGTGCTTGGCCTATTTGTTAAGGTACTGCCAGAGCATTCGCCTGGTGTTGATCAGAGGAGGCGGTCGCAAGGGTTCTCCTTCAGACAGGGGTGAATTCGATCTAGCTATGTAGCTACAGGCGAGAGTCGACCACCATCGAGACACGGCTCGGACTTCCCGACTGCTCGGTCAGAAACGCTGCATCGCAAACAGTGATTGCACTGAGCCATCACAGTCGGTGACTGAAGATGAACACGGTGGTTATTGCATGTCCCAGTCGTTGAGAGGGCTGGCCGCTCGGGGCGCGGACGAGGAATGGCGTAAGTGGATGAAAAAAATCGATTGCGAATATTGCGGTATCTCGTGGGTCCGGGAGCAAAGGACGGAAATGAATTTTTTCTACGATCGCATCACAAAGAGGAATTTAATGTACCGTTACGTGTGCGCAAGGTTAGTCTTTTCTCATGGCAACTGAAAAACGTAAGGAAAGAGACTGAACGAAAAATATTTTCTCATGATTTTCAGCACACGCTGACATTACGTCATTATGTAAAAACTTTTTCGTACTAAGGCGGCTAAAGAAGACGTACTGAGTATTTAATAACGAGTGGAGATGAAAAAATAATGATACGTAATAGAGGCATTTTTATATGTTCATAGAAAAATGTTAATTTCGTGAGCGAAATGATTGTCTCGCACGTTTTGTATTACCGTTTCTCGGCCAATCGGTCTCGAAAAAACAAAACGAAAGGAAGAGGATGAAGAGCGTGGGAGAAGGAGGTAGAAAAGGATGAAAAGAACGGGAAAGAGAAAAAGGAAGAGGGGAAGGAAGATGGGATAGAAATGAAAGGAAAAAAACAAGGGAATAAAGAGGAAAGAAATCACCAAGAAGAAAAGAGAGAATCATGAAAGAAGAGGATAATAAAAGAAGAAAGAGGGGGTTGAAAGAAGAAAGAAGGGAAATGGTTCGCGATCCGGTCTGAATGACGTGCTCGTTCTCCATCACGTGCTCTCTCGGCGAGCGAGTGTTTAGGTCCATCTCTTTCACAGGCGCCGCGGGGCGCATTTAACGTGTTTACCTCCGCGACGCAGCGTGACGCAGCGCGGGGCGTTGCTACGTGGGAGGGGCGGGGCAGAGTGAGTGGCGTGCGAAACGGGGCAGGTTGGCGGGGAAGAGGGTGGAGTGGCTTCGCGGGATACAGAGACGGGCGGATTTACGGCTAAGGGAATGGGACACGTGGGCGGGGAAGAGGCGGGGCGGGGCAGGTTTACGGGGAAGAGGAGGCGTGACGGGTTGGCGGGAAGGGGATGGGGAGGGTTGACAGGATAGGGGGTGGAGCGGGTTGGGCGAAAGGAGTGGGGCGTGTTGGCGGGGAAGCGGAAGCAGTGCCGGATGGCGGGGACTGGGGAGCTGGCCGGGTTGGCGGGGAAGGTAGAGCAGGGTGGTTTGGCGGGAAGGGGGGAGCGGCGCTGGTTAGCGGAGAAGGGGAGCGGGAGAGATTGGCGGGGTAGAGGGAGCGGGGCAGGTTGGTGGGGAAGAGGAAAGCGGTGCGAGTTGTCGGGGAAGAGGAGCCGGGAAGGTTGGCGGAAAAGTGGCAGCGTGGCGGGTTGTCGGGGAATAGGGAGCGGGGCGGGTTGGCGGGAAAGGGGGAGCGAGGGGGGGCAGCGGGGAAGTGGGAGCGGGGCGGGTTGACAGGGAAGGGGCAACGGGGCGGGTTGGTGGGGAAGAGCGAGCGGTCTGGTTGGCGGGGAAGGGGGAGTGGGGTAGGTTAATGGGGAATGGGGAGCGGGGCAGGTTGGTGGGGAAGGGGGAGCGGGGAAGGTTGGCGGGGAAGAGGGAGCGGGGCAGGTTGGCGGGTAAGGGAGCGGGGCAGGTTAGCAGGGAAGGGAGCGGGCAGGTTGGCGGGGAAGAGGGAGCGGGGGATGGTTGGGAAGGAGGAGCGTAACGGATTGGCGGGGAAGGAGGAGCGGGACGGGTTGGCGGTGGAGAGGGAGGGGGGGGTAGGCGGGAAAGAGGAGCTGGGCAGGTTGGCGGGGAATAGGGGGCGGGGCGGGTTGGCGGGTAAGGGGGAGCGAGGCGGGTGTGCGGGGAAGTGGGAGCGAGGCGGGTTGGCAGGGAAGGGGGAACGGGGCGGGTTGATGGGGAAGAACGAGCGGTCTGGTTGGTGGGGAGGGGACGAGGCGCGACAGGACTGTGGGTGGTAGGGCTGGGCCGGGCGGAGATGGGGCAGGGGATGGGGCGAAATGTGGCTGCGTTGGGCGGAGCAGATCGGGCAAATAGAGTGCGCGCGGAGTCCTCACGCCCCGACACGTGCGCCCGACAGCAGGCGATCGCCGAGCGCGTTTTTTTGCGCCGCGGGAAGTACGCATGCGCGGGAGCAGAGGGACGGTGACGCACACAGGTGGTGTCAGCCGCACACAAGCAACGCTTCATTTATCACACGGAAAAGGGACTACAGGCTTCTAACTCTTCAAATAATACCCAAGATCGCCTATGGAAAATGAACATCACTTACTCTTCTAATTATTTATATTTAGTTTAAATCACGCACCTGTCTTTAAAAAGTTGCATTCAATACTATTTTCTAAAGTTATTACGGAAAATTCTGAAAACTTTTTTCAGAATTCCTTTAGGAATTCTACTGAAATCTCAAAGTTGTTAGTATTAACAACGATTTAATAAAAAGATCAAAATGGTTTGGTATCGTTTTAGACCCGATACCAAAAATGTTGTTATCAAAAACCAAAATGGAAATATATTATAAACATCGACACACTTTGATGCCTTCTGCACATTGCGACAAAATTGAATCTTTTTAAAAATAAACCCGCAAATGTTGTGCAATTTGGCGGATCCGAAAGAATAATGAGAGACTGATTAACCGCAGACCTCATACGAAACAATTTCAGCCAGCCATTTGGTCGATAACTAATCTCAGAAGTTTGAACAATGCGCAAACGATAAATGAAAAAAACAAACAAAAAAATAACAGATATTTTGCCGATCACCGACCACATTGCTGTTGAACGGTAAACATATTTTTCAGAGATAAGATTTTTCAAAATACTTGTATATCGATACTGCAATATACTCGTAGCTAATGTCCAATTTATTTATTAAGCATTTCGGTCACGTGCTGAGAGTTCAGATCTAACAAATACCTAATTCATTCAAACTTCAAGGAAAACCAGTTGTTAACTTAAAAAAAATAACCACAATTTTCCGTCAAGTTAATTATCAAAATTAAAAATTAAAACTTCTCAAATTTGCATTTTGCTTCTCTAATTTCAATATTCGGCCAGTGCAACAAAATACTTCTCAGAAGATTAATTGACCTTACGTATCGCTCCTAGTGCACAGACGTGACTTAGCAATTGAGCATCCTTTGATCTCGTCGGTGGCTTCAACTGCCAGCTGCGCCTGGCACCCCGCGCCCCGCGTCCTCCGCCCCGACCGGGAGCGGTAGCGCAGTGCATCAACTGATGGCACTGCAGCGCCTCTGACCGGGTCCTAGGTTCGAGTCCTGACGGCGGCAGGATTTTCGACACTAGCTTTTCAGCTAGGTCGAATTCAGTCGCTGTCTGGACGAGAATTCTAGCTGGCTGCTCTGATCGATAGTTTTCCGTGATTTCTCCGATCAACACCAGGCGAATGCCGGAGCAGTTCCCTACCAAACGGGCCACGGACCGCGCGCGATCGGTCCTTCCTCTTCCTTGTCCTATCCTCTCCCTTTACACACACGCTTACACTAACATGCCCTACACTAATTATATATTCCGGAAGACCGGTCGGGAGCTTAGAGCTAGTCCCGGCTGGGGCGGTGCCTCGCTGGTGAGAGAGTCCTGATTAGGGGGAGACCCCACTAGCCGACGGTAGGTCGGCGCCGGATCTCGCCATCCGGTGGGGGAAGATCACCGCTATCTCCGGAGAAAAAGCACGCACTAGACTAACGGGACTAATGACCGAAGCTGTTGACGCGCCCGGAAACACGAAAAAATCAATCAATCAATCGCGCGCCCCCAGTCCCCCGCCCCGCACTCCGCGCAATGCGTCCCGCCCTCACCGATCCGCGTCCCCTGCCACCCGCCCCGCGTCCTGCGTCCGCCGCCCCGCACCTCGCACCTTCACGCCCCGTGCCTCGTACCCCGCGTCCCCCGCCCCTCGTCCTATGTCCGCATGCCGCTCCCGCGTTCGCCTCCGCGCCCGACGCCCTGCGGCCCCGCCCCGCACACCCCGTCTCGCGGCCCCCGCCCCGTGCCCGCCTCCCCGCGACGCCTCCCCGCGCCCTACGCCACACCCCTTTGGACTCCGCCCTCCATGCAACGCGGTCATCCAGCGCTAGACTGCGCCTCCACTGCAACAGGAGGATTCCTGGCGCGCCACACCCCTCTCGCCCCGCTGTCACGCTGGCGCACGCCACGACTGCTGCAATTGCAGCGTCTCCCACCGGGATGTCAGAGACTTCAAGTCCCGAAGGGGACGAATGTTCTACATTAGCTACTGACCTGGCAGTCTGCAGGAGAAATCTAGTGGCCAGCTGATTTAATTGATATTTTCCCATGTTTATTCCGATTAATATCAGGAGAATGCCGGCGCAGAACCCTAGCAAACGGGCCACGGGCCGGGCGCGATAGTTTAACCTTCTTCCTTGTCCTATCCTCGCCACTTAGGCCACCTGTCCTATGCACACCTACGTACACTACACTAACACACTTGTCGGATGCTTACAGCTTGTCCTGCCTAGAGGGGTGATGAACAGAACTGGTGAAGGGAAGCGGTGTGGCAAAAACACGGTGTGGTGATTGTACGGCGTGGTGGGGGGTGCGACATGATAATGGCATGTGGTAATGGTATGGCGTGGCCGAAAGGTATGGAATTACGATGGCACGACCGGGGATGGTTCGACGAGGTGATGACTCGGTGTGGTATTCAATATCCCTAGCATGTTCATTGTCGCTCCCGGAAATCCCGCGATCAATCAATAGCCCACTCTGTTATCGCACCTCCAGAATGCACCTGCACAAATGGCCTCAGCCGAAATGGGCAACTGTTGTTTAATTTCCATCGCAGCGTCGCCGTGTAAGCGCTGGATTACTCTAGAACAGGGCATTGAAGTGGGTGGCCCAATTGGTAGCACTTATCTGCGGGCCACTGGCGTGTTCCGTTTGCTTGTACAGTCAGCCCGATGCGTGGGGACTGGAGGTTCTCGAGCATAATCGCGTTTATCCTGACCCCAAATTCTTACATTTCAGCTGTCCAGTCTCAAAACAAGGATTGCCAACCTTTTCAAACTTATGTGTCAGTTGGTGATTGCTTTATTACTTTCAAATTTGAATCGTAACGTCACTTACGTATTTTAAAATGTAACAAAAACATTGTTATGCAAATTTAATGTACTTTAATTTGTAATAATTGGACATAATCAACTGTAATACGTCTTATTTAAGCGAAATTTTCAAAAAAAGGCGTCATTAGGCATGCAACAGATTTTAAATTTATTTAACATTAGATTTGGGTAATTTCAAAAAAGTGCAATTAGTACCTTACAAGTTTTAGGTGCGCGAAAAGCTCCCCTCTCCGATTTTTGCACATCTGGTAATTGTATTACGATGGCGGACAGAGAAATGAAGTTGTGAGTAGTGAATGGTGATGGAGCAATTGTTTCCTTTCAGTTCCAAAGTGGTTTAGAACACCACTGTAAACCATCATGAACTGTAAAGAGTTGGTTTCAGCAGACACTCACGTGATGCTTCGCTGTGGGGTGAAGAAATGCTGACCGAAAACCTTGGAGCAACCATATTTTATGCGGCGAGGTTGATAAAGGAATAATAATAATAATAATAATAATAATAATAATAATAATAATAGTAATACTCATACTAATACTAATAATAGTAATGCTCATACTAATACTAATACTACTAATAATAATATTAATAATATTTATTATTATTATTATTTGGTACGCTTATAGATAAAACCAATGTTTAATAATTTCGCTTATACTGCTGAGATATTTTAACATTTAGCATTTACTTCAAGCTTTCCCCAAACCTAACGACTAAGGTAATGTGGTTTCGTTATTATGCGCAATTATGATCACGCATTTCGTTCCCTCAAAAGGAAAGATATTGCCGAAACAGTTGGCGAACTGTTCTAGAGCAAGCTCCAGGGCGTTACCGTGACCGACAATTTCCAACAGAGCCTACCTTGCCAGAACACGCTGTATCCCCCACTCCTCGCGGCCGGTGTCCTTGCGTCGAACCTAGGACGGACCGTCCTTGCACATAGGCGCGGTCGTCACGTGCCCACGCCCTCTCCCTCGCCCCGCCCCGCTCCCCTCCCCGCCAGCGTCGAGCGCCGCCGCGTCGCCCCGGCCGTAGTAACAAGACGCGGCGCCTAATCGCGTTGGCGCGCGGATAATGGCCGCCGTAACGACTTGATTAGCGCGCGCGCCGCGCGGCAGCTGTCGCTCCATTACGCACCCCCCCCGCGCCCCCCGCCCTGCACGCGCGACGCCCAGGCCTCCTCCGCACCTCGCAGCCCACGAGGCCACATCGGTCCCGCCGCCATCGCACGGTCGTTACGTCGTGCCAACGCCGTACCATCGCCCATGCCGTGCCATACCATTCGATACCACTTCGCTTTGCCATACCAACACCACACCGAGTAGTCACCACGTCGTACCATTACCATGGCCGCTGTGCAAACGCGATTCCATACCATTACGCCTTGCCGTATCATCATCTCAACGAGTCGTCACTTCGTCAGACCATCGCCGCGCCGTACCGTCAACACGCCGTGCCATCGCGATTCCATTCTATTTCGCCATGCAGTACCATCACACCACCGTGTCGTCACTTCGTCGTAGGCGATTCCATACCATCGCCACGCCGAGCCATCGCCACGCCGTGCCATCGCGATTCCATATTAATCCACCTTGCCGTACCATCATCCCACCGAGTCGTCACTTCGTCGTTCCATCCCTACGCCGTACCATCACCACGCCGTACCATCACCAGGCGTACTATCACCAGGCCGTAACAACACGATTCCATACCATTTCGCCAAGCAGTACCATCACCAAACAGAGTCGTCATCTCGTCGCACCACCACCACGCCGTACCATCACCACGCCGTACCATCACCAGGCCGTACCATCACCAGGCCGTACCATCACCAGGCCGTGACAATGCGATTCCATACCATTTCGCCAAGCAGTAGCATCACCATACAGAGTCGTCATCTCGTCGTACCATCGCCACGCCATACCATGACCACGCGGTGCCAACGCGATTCCATTCCATTCCATTCCGCCTTGCCATACCATTACCACACCGAGTCGTCACCTCCTCGTACCATCGCCACACCGTACCATCACCACGCCGTGCCTACGCGAGTCCTTACCATTCCACAATGCAGTACCCTCACCATACCGAGTCATCATCTCGTCAAACCATCGCCACGCCGCGCCATCTTGATAACCGTCACCTCCCGTGATAAAAAGCATGCACTACTTATGGGACTAAAGGCCTCAGCAGTTGACACGCCTGGAAACGCTAATTAATCAATGAATCCATCCTGCGTGCTCTTCACCATGCCAGTCACTCCCAGCAACGTGAATTCCCGCCGAACCACCCTCCGTTTTTAAATTGATTTGTTTGCTCTACACCTACTGTTTTCAGAGATGATGACGAACATAATATTTTTTAACATTTTAGGCGCAAGCACCCTTGGAGCCCACTGTATTTACACGAGCTTTATTGTAATTTTTAAAAATATATTTAAAAAAATTATAATTGAAGGTTCTTTTATTGATTTTTAGCAAGAAGATGTAATGTGATAAGGCGTATTAATAATGAATTTAAATTTAGGAGAGGTTAAAGAAAACTACGAATATTTCAGTATATCTTTGGAAAGCAGGAACGGATTTGGTGGGGGTTTTACAGAAAGGGGAAGGTTGAATTCGAAACAGCTCGGTGACTACTAGTGAAGAGAAGAACTCCAATCATGCTCATATGAATATTCGGCTATTTTCTTATTTGCAATGAATCACAGAGCTTTTATAATTCTTCGCAAGGATTTATTTTGAATTACGTGTGGGGTGTTTGTGTTACGCGCGGCTGCATTACCCAGATTGGCACTTATTAATGGAATTCGGCTGTTTACGACGTAACTACCCGTCATTATCTGATTTCGTCTATTCTGCAATTCGAGAAAACAACCCATGTGATGCACAGAGGAAGAAATGCAGTTCATTGAAACGTCGAAAGGATCTACTTTGAGGAGTATTAACTATTGTTTTTCATATCTTCAATGAAATGATGTTTTAAAAATCAACTCTGTTAACTATTGACCGAAAATGTTAACTTTTAGGCCTGTTTACTGATGAATTGAATCATAACGCATTCATATCGTCCGTATATATTTTTAACGCAAGAAAATCCACAATCGTTCGCGCATGAGTATCGCGTGGTTGGGGTTCAAATATTACGCACATTATTCCTTTAATAATTACTACTCATCTATCATTAACCCTTCACAATATTAATGTTTCCTTTCTTTTTGCAAAATATTTCTATATGTTCAATAGTAAGAACAAATTTCATTTGAAGTTATGAAGAAAGAAAGAAAGCATAAGAAGAAAGTTACCCCTCCTGATCAACCTTTCGTTTTTTCTTCATACATGACAAAGACAAACTACGATAAAGATCACCTTCAAGGGAAACGTGAGGGGGCATGGCATGAGTAAGCCTCCTATCCCGAGAACACCCTGAAATAAACATGATACGAATACCACACAACATGTCTTTGACGTTTCGAAAATAGTAGTTTATGGAATGAATTTATAATGCTAAGCTTTATTACTTGAGTACATGTTTTGAAAACGAGCGACGTTAGGAACGAGTTATCAAGTTTGTACAAATGCAATAAAACAACATTATAAACGAGTTGCACACGCAAGTTTTTTTGTATAATAGCATTATAAATTTTTAAGATAATCAAACTTAATTTTGCGAAACAACTTTCTTGTGTAATGACGCAATCGTTTGTGCTGTAAAATTCAAATACGTCATGCCGTAAAATTTGCTAATTCGTTGTGCCGTAAAATTACGAACGATTTCTTGCAACAGAAAAGGTCGTTTATAATCCTGGTATACAAAAAAATATATTTCACGATTCATTACGGGAAAAGCAATCAATCGGACTTCTATGAACAGTTGTGACGTTTATAGACTTTCATGGAAAATAATACGTGCACTTTATGCCTCCTTACCGTCATTCACAGGCATTACAATTCACTGAATGGCATGTTTTTCATAAAAGGCACCCAACGATTATCAATACCATCTTTCTTTCGCGAATGCAGCAAGCGTCTTTGCTGAGTCCTGCATCTTCATGGCGCGGCGTCACCTTGTTCCTTCCTTGTTTTCTTACTTCTCGTTTATTTGTTGTTTGACAATGCAATATCGCAAACTCTAGACCTTTTACTTGAAAGTATTTTTGTCAGCGATTGTTAAACTATCAAATATCTCAGAAGCAGCATTCCAAAATAAAGAGTGTGGTGAGGTGCGGAGAGAGGTGAAAACAGATAAGGAGAGACAAAACTGTGAGAGAGGTAGCTCAGAGGAGGATGGTGCTGACAGATGGGGAGGGAAGAGGAGAATAGGAGAGCGGTGAGAAACATGGAGAGATGACGATAGGCCAAGAAAGCGAGGGTCACCATTGAGTAAGAATACGTGGAGCTAGGCAGAGAGGGGTGAGGAGATTACGAAGGATGAGGATAGTATAACGTATTGTATTAGCATAAGCAGGAAGACTGGCACCTTGCAGGCGCCGCGTTGCAGGATTAGAGCAGCCAGAGAATGCTGGGTGGAGACAGGAAGTAAATGAACAGGCGAAAGCTAAGGTAGGAGGTACCCTGAGGTATTTTGGGAACTTACACAAATCCATGGAAAGGGATGCCCAAAATGCGTGGCGGCGCGACAGTCACATGAAGTGCCGCGCGAAAGCAAGAGGACGTTGTGTGTCAGGTGGTCTGGAAGGTATATAAGCGAGAGCTCAAAGGAGAGGGGTTGAGGTGAGTGAAAACCTCGACCGAACGCAAAAAAACTTGTGCCCAGGGCAGTTTGGAGACGAGCTATGCTCTTAGGGCAACCCATGTGTTGGGGCGCCGCTGTGGAACATTTTTTCCACGGGTGACTGCGGTCGCCGGGACTCTACGCTGTGTGCGTAAGCTTGCTGAGGAAGTGGCGAGGGCCCCGAGTCAAGCAGATATTGCATCATTTAAGGATCGCTCCTGCGATCGGGGATAGGGTCTATCAGAGCTGTAAATAACTGATCTCACTATTCATTAGTAAATATTTATTATTAAATCTGTAAATATCTGAAGCCCATGTCTGCGATTGCTGTTGTATTCCCACAACGTCACAATAGGAGGACTGACGCGGGGACAGGGAAGAGGGAGCTGGGCTGGACGAAATGAGAGCAGGAGAAACGGAGAGCTAAGAATGGTGAGAGGAGGTGGTGGTGATGAGGAAGGAGGCACATATTGATCAAAGACAGCAAAAGATGGGGAGAAACCATGATCAACAAGGGGCGGATTTTAATGAAATGCCTTTTTATTCACTTTAGATCGATACCTTTTAGTATAGAAATTCATTTTATGTTATGACAAAAGAAAATGACCCATTTTATGTCTTTTTGTGCCTTTTTCTTCGATTTTGACTAATAAGTCATTTTTCATCTTTTTTCGTCATGTTTGAAGCATTTTTTTGCGGATTTTATAGATTTTAATATCATTTAGATGGTACTTGTTTCAAATAATATTTACGAGTTGCAACAAATGTTCTTCACAGAATTCCTGAATAGCCTATTCAATTTCTTCGCTCAGAAACTGTAATGTCAGCAGTTGTGAGTATGTTATCTAAGATTCCTGTGATGCCTTCAGCACCATTGTCGGTTCAGCAGATTTCACGATAGCTACAAAGATTTGCTGGTCCCATCCAAACCAAAAGTTTGCAAGCTGAGTTCACTTGAACGAACGAAAGGGCCTCAATTACATCAGTAACATCCAACAGCTGGAATTGTTCATCTGAACTGGATTTGCTCAAATTTTTACGTCATTTTTCTTTGCTTTTAAGACATTTATAAAACATTTTCAGAGAATTTAATTGATCATTTTTGGTGATGTTTTAGGTCATCAAAATCGTCCCCTTAGTGATCAACATGAAAAGTAGAGATAGAGGGAAGACGCAGGGTGACTTCCTTTGAATTCTCCTCTGGGAGCAAACGAACCCCTCCCCCGCGCATTAACACTCTCTACTTCCGGCGATCGCGCGCTGTTCCGAGAAGTAGTAAAAGCCAACTGTCGGGACCGAAAACGCCGCTTCCCTAATAAGAGGTTTTACAGAGCTGATTGACGTAAATGAGGCAATAAAAACTCCGTGTAATTAATAAAGAGAGCTTATTACAAGACCAAGAGAAGTGTGTCATAAATTTGAACGCTACAGGAAACAGTTGTTCCGGACCATTTTTTTACATGCGCGTCTGAAATTGCATTTCGTGATAATCTTAAGTCAAACGGGAGAGAATTGTTTAATGTCAAGATGTAAAGAATTATGCTACGAGGTAAAATCGTCGGAGCTGGAGGAATTTTCCCCACCCTTAATGGAAGCGGAAAGTTTACAGAAAAAAAGTTAATTTCTAATGTGACATTGAGTAATTGGCTAATTAATTTTATTGAATAATTCTAAAAAAATGTTTATTCCCTTGGAAAATCTCATTTAAATATACTTTGAAAAGTTCGAAACGATGGGAGAGTAAATAGCGAAATAAAGACTCTAGCGGCTAGAAGATCTATCGCAATCTTGATCCAAAATTTCCTGTCCCTATTATCAAATACTACCCCATCTCAACTCTAATAATGCTGTTATCTTCTATTAAAACGGCCTTGTTTTCTCCGTACTACTAAAATATTGATGCTTTTAAGTCGTCATCCTGAGAAAAACAAAAAATCACTAAGATAAAAAGGTTAGATGATTGATTTTTATACAGTTACAACATTATATATTTACTTGCATTACTTCATGTTAATATACTTACTTATTATACATACCTATTTATTTTAATTAGTTGTATTACTTTCTACTTATATAGACCGCAATGTATTTTTACATAGTAAACGTGACATTGAAGATGGTAAAATATTAATTGTCTAGAGAATCATAGTACTATTCGCGAACGTTACACAATTAATCTCAACCACAGAGCGTAGAAAACTACCCCGAGAGTATGGGTATCGTTTCTTGTCCTCTGGGTGTGAGAAATTCTTGATTTTGAAATTCTGATTCTGGCTTCATGAGCTTATGAAATGGTCAACTAAGTCACACGATTGGTACCCTGTGCGTGTGACACCGCCGTTTCAGAAGAGCATTAAAATGTCACCACTACCGAACGCATAATGACATCACAAACTGCGAACAGTGTATACAAGTGAGCTGAATTTTCAGCTGCGCGCATTTGGAAGAGAAAACAAAATCAAATGGTAATGACGGCACGGGTAAATATTTTATGCTTTTTAGCCAACTTGATGTTTCCCCATCTTTTTATTGCGTATTTAATAAGAAAAAAGCATTGAGAGAACACGATCATGTACATAAATTCAGAAAGTGACTCTTTGGCACCCCCAATGAATTGATGACGAGGCGACGATAGGAATTTGAATTGAGCACGTCAAACACACTTTTTGTTCCAATTTACGGTAACTTACTCTGGTAGAGCGAATTTCTATTGCTTTAACTCATGGGATCATTTTCAATACGCAAAGTGGCAACCACATTGATTCACGACGCCCCAGTGTTTTGTTTACTTTGCAGTGCTCGATTCTTTTAAAAGGCCGTTGACTCATACGCGTACGCCAAAGTTTATTTTGCCCCGTGCGCACCGCAAAGTGATACTTTCAATGGCTGAGCAGAGAGTCGTACGAAAGCGAGCGAGCGAGCGTAGTTTCGACTAATGTAGGAGGTGGAGGGGACGGGCAGGAACCGGTGTAGTGAGGTACTGGAGGGGAATAAAAGTTGAAAAGGGGCGGTGAGAGTAACAGAGGGGGGGGGCTCCGAAAGTGGAAGATATTCTGAAGATATTCTGACACAATGAAAGAAGTGAAGATATTCTGACACAATGGAAATGGGTCAAGGAGAATCGAGAAGGCGTGGAGATCAGAGTCACAGATGGGAAGGGTGGTCTCTGAAAAGCAAGGAGGAAAGGAGAGGACTTAGAAGAGCGGGGAGAGTCAAAGGAATGGGGAGAGTCGGAAGGGCAGGCAGAGTTGGAAGGATGGGAAGAGTGAAACCCGAGAAGAACCTGAAGGGCAGGAAGAGTCGGAGAGTCAGAAGGGAGAGGGGGAAGTCGGAAGGGGGAAAAGTCGGAAGGGCAGGGAGAGTCGGAAGGGCAGGGAGAGTCGGAAGGGCAGGGAGGGTCGGAAGGGCGCGGAGAGTCTGAAGGGCGGGGAGAGATAGAAGGGCGGAGAAAGTCGGAAGGGTGGGGAAAGTCGGAAGGATGGGGAAAGTCAGAAATGGCGAGGAAAGTCAGAAGGGCGAAAAGGGGACAGAGAAATTAGGAAGGGCAGGGGTAGCCGTAAGGGCGGGTGTCGTCGGAAGGGCGGGAGTAGTCGGTAGGGCCGGAGTAGTAGGGAATGCGGGCAGATGCAGAAGTTGGAAAGAGTCAGAAGGGCGGAGAAAAGGGCGAGGATTAAAATGGGATGTGGGTTGCTGCAAACATGGGTGCAACAGTTGAACAGTAGCGGGATGGAATGGCAGGAGTGAGTAAGGACAGCACTGTATGAGAACAGGGGGTCGGAGCCGCGTTAAGACGACAGGGGCGGGCCAGACAGATAGCGGGGCGTGGCAGGGGTCTGGGCTGACGGAGACAGAGGACGACCGCGCAGCGTGAGGGGAGCGAAGGGGCGGGGCCAGCGATAGCGCAGAGGTTCACGGCGGAGCTAATCTGATTACTCGCCGCCGGCCGCCGTTGGCCCCTGAGGCGACCCACACCGTTCCCCGCACCGCTCTCCCACCCACTCACCCCCTTCTCATCCAACCCCCCACTCACCCTCCTATCCACCCTCCCAGCAACCCCCCTCAGTCACTCCCTCAGTCACTCCCTCAGTCACTCCCTCAGTCACCTCCACAGTCACCTCCACAGTCACCTCCACAGTCACCTCCACAGTCACCTCCACAGTCACCTCCACAGTCACCTCCACAGCCGCCCCCTCAGCCGCCCCCTCAGCCGCCCCCTCAGCCGCCCCCTCAGCCGCCCCCTCAGCCGCCCCCTCAGCCACAC
>BLKR01005109.1:0-69819 GCA_011170035.1 Teleogryllus occipitalis | reverse complement strand
GATGTATTTTGTTGGACATCTTTATTTTCTTTAATTTCATGCTGAATAAGTGTCAATGAAGGTTCTTTTTGAATTTGAGATTCTCCATCAACTGTGATGCTGGCAGCATTTTGTTGGACATCAGCAAAACTGCAAGATATTGCACTTTTAACAGTAGGCTATCAAACAATATTAGAAAACTGTTAGCAGACAAAGTTTCAAAGTAGTTAAATGCATTTAAATTTTGAGGAATAAAGAAGTATGGAGAACTAGACGACATGCTCTCCTAGTACTAAATTACGGACTCAAAAAAAAAAAAAAGTTAAAAAATTATCAATATATAAAAAACAGATAAATGTTTTTCTGTTCATAAAATCAAAGGACTACATACCTTGGATTAGTACAATCAATATCCTCAGGATATATCTGAAAATAGTAAGAGTGATAATAATAAAAATAACAATAATATTAATGAAGATATAGTATTGTCAGAATTCACTAGTGCTAGGTGTAAAAAAAAGCTATTTATTTGGATATTAATAAAATGTTGCCGAGGCGATGACACCAGCCGAATTTGGAATTTTTAAATGAGTACGCAAAAGACACCAGTTCAAGAGGTGCACAGACTTTTGGTATGAATTCATGAAAAGTTGAAAGTATTATGTAATGCTGCAGAAAATCGAATTTCAATATTTAAAAAAAAAAAACACGTTTTGGGGTCCCCTGATACCGAAAAAGTGTTTTTTTCAAAACGCTCGTCTGTAAACAACACTAGCGCGTAAACAATGCCCCGTTCGATCTGGCCTCACTCAAAACTGCAATTTTTAATAACTTTTTTTTTTTAATTTTTGGGGTTTTTTACATGAAGCCTCTAGAACACTGAATGTTTTCTCAAAATGGCTCTAATTTTACTTTCTCGCTGCCGCCACCACGGTAGAGAGAAAATTATGTAATGCTGCCCGAAAAATGGCGAATTTTCGGCAGAAAAACATTACAGGGCCCTGGCAACGAAAAAGTGGATAAATGCAGTTGCTAAATTTAGAAAAAAAATCCTCTAAACGTGGTGTAGCCAGAATCCATGTTTTGTGGATCCTTCAATTCCAAAAAATCGATTGACAGCAAAACGTCCGTCCGTCCGTCTGCCAACAACGCTACCCGCTAAACCGTTCAACCGATTTTCTCCATAATTTATATTCCCCGATCGATGTGCCTGATGTCGCGGCCCCTTGAATTTGAAACCGATATCTTAATTCTGGGAGGTACTTTATATGAAACCCCTGGAACATTTTCAAAAAAATGGATTTTACGTTTTTTATTAAACTTTGTTATTGGATAATGAGGAGGGCGTTTAAGGGAATGGCTCATGTCTCATGTTCCTTTAAAACCCTGATTTTTCGAAAATTCAAAAAATGTTCGGCGTCTTCCTACAACTATTCAGATAAACATGTTTTTAATGAAATGTGTTCATGAAAAATATCTACAAATAATATCATGTTTTTAATGAAATGTGTTCATGAAAAATATCTACAAATAATATCATGTTCAATTTTTCAACATGAGTATTTTTTGTGAAATTGTGTGTCGAACAGGAAATTTGCATTTTCTTTAAACCATTTTTTTCTTAAAAATTCACAATTTTTTAAAATTAAATTTAGACTTTAGTTATCGTAAAAGACGCTTGTGAGAATGATGCAGGTCTCGTTCGTTGAAACGTTGATTTTTTTTCGAAAATTTTAAAAACTTTTCGGCGTCTACCTACAACTACAACTGTGAAGATACAATTGTTTTCTTAATAAAATGTGTTGATCAAAAACAGTTTTTCAAAAACTGTCATGTTGAATTTTCTGAAAATATTAGTATTTTTGTTTTTTATAAATTCGCGACAAACATAATAGCCTGCTCCGGATTGACTTCGGCGCCTGATCCGCTTCGTCTTCGGCGTCTTCATACAACTATAATTGTGAAGATACATTTTTAATGAAATGTCTATAAAAAATGATTATCAAATAAGATCGTGTTAATTTTTTAAATATGTGTAATTTGGCGACAAAAATAATCGCTCCCTCCGAATTTACTGCGCTTCGAGATCGTAATTCTATTACGAAAAATTAACCGAGAAATAAAAAAAACAGTCTAATTGTGTAAATTGGGTGCTTTTTTATTTTTAGGTTAATTTTTCTCTCTGAACAAATATATTCATTTCTTTTGTAAATAATAAACAATTTACATGTTTCTGGAGTGTTTCTATGTTTCTGCAATGCAAATTTTTGCCTAGAAAGCATTTTTTCAAACCAAATTTTGAGAGCTTATTGCGGCTAATATTGCGCCGAATATCCAAGTAGTTTATTAGACAAAATATGCTTAAAATTGTCGTAAGAGCCTATTATCCAATTTTCGACGTTTCTTCCCCGGACACCTGTACGTATGTATGCGTGTAGGTGTGTGTGTGTGTATAATGTATATATGGCGAATTCTCCGATACATCGCGTATATCAGCGGTATACCTAGTAATTTGAAGTGTATAAGAAATGTTTCATGAGTTTGGTATCTCCTAAAACGTTATTGACAATTTGAACGTCTTTAAAACAGATTCAGCCGATCCGGTGGCCGAGATCGCTAATGCAGTAGTGTCGTACAGTAGGACGGCTGTGCGGTTTTCTGTTACTACCCCACGTTTCGCTCACTGACATTCGGTCGGCTGTGTTGTTTATCGCTAGAACCACGATTCGTTCATTGCAATTGACTGAATGTGTGATGACGCAATTATTCATGCGATAAACGGCAAATACATCATAATTTGTGCCAAAAAATTTCATTATTAAACACAATCCTTTTAATATATAGATTGTCTTTGTCTGGAAAATTAACAGTAGATTGACACTCACCTTAGTCTTCCCGCCGAAGATCTTCCAAAGAGCAGTATCTGCAGCAACAGAATTAACATAGAATTCATGCCACTGATTTAAAATATCGCAGCACTGTAAACAAATGTGGTAAGGCAAAGGATCCTCTTCTTTCACCTGCAACATGTTCAAAACACCTGCTTTTCAAATGAAACACTGCTTTTACTACACCATTGGATAGATCTTCAGAAGACAAATTCAAAAATTACATTTGCGTTTAATGATTAATTAATAACGAATTATCAATTTTGATACCCGGCGCTTGGAAGTTGGCGACTCGTCGAAGCGCGGCGGAGTAGTTGTGACCTCTAAACCACTATCCACATCACGATACTCAAGTATAAATGAGCATTTTTGTGAATCGAGGAGATTACATTCCTTGTTTCCCGCCCTGGGCCTGCCTACCACAATATCCTCTAAACGTTTGATATTGATTTCACGAAGTAAAGTCCTCATTTCGTTATATGCGAGAGGAGTGTGGGGTTGGTTATTTCGACGATAGGACTCTAATATCACATATGTAGCTCGTTTTTTCGACGCAAAATAGTTTCTATTATATGGGATCAAACATTTCTGCTTATCAGATTTTTCAACAATGTTCGTTGCAATCACTTATTCACAATTTAACTGTCAGTAAAGGAGTGGGGGTAGGTATTCTAGGGCTCAAGAAAACGTGCGGGGTTAATACATAAGGTCAAGAAGTTGGATGTATGGGGATTATTCGTCTCCCTCTTAACCAATGGCCCCATCTGGGGGCTTGTACCAGTGTTTTGGGTGTATTGAGCCAGTTCAATTACGCACACAAACCTCACGCACAGCTACCGGCCACAGCACGGGATTACGAAAGGATTATGTGAGGGGCTGGAAATGCCGTCATCGCCGCAAACCAATGAAGATACCAATCATCGTCTCCTATATCATTTCAGTAGTGTAGATACCTTTTGCGGCTCTCACACGCAACCAATCTTTATAAATGAGGTCTCTAAAGAAAGAGAATTTCACGGAGACGAGGCGAATTGCATTTTGACTTTAAATATGTGAAAGATTCGTTTAAAGAAACACGTCTAAATTTTAAAGTCAAATGGAACCCGCAATACACGGCAACATTTTTTAATGTACAGGATGTTTCAACATAGGGAGCATAATTTTAGGCATATATTCCCCACATAACAACAATCAAAATAGTTCATTACAAATGTCGGGAAATGCTTCAATTCCGAGTTATGGCGTTCACAACGCTCCAATTCACCGGAACGTTTTTCTTTCCGCAGGTTATTGTCATTACAGAAGATGTTCAAAAGGTCCACCTCCTGCTTGAAAGGCTCCCACAAACCGGCGCGGAACACCTGTTGCCTATGCGGAACGTCCGCAACGGAAATTTTGCGACACCTGTTGGCTTATGAGCAGGTTCAGACCTGAGCGGCTGGCTTGCGACGCGGCAGCGGATAGGCAGCGTTTTATTCCCTGCGGATTGCCATTCGCATGTGTGGTCAGGCGGAAGAGCAGGCTAAATGACCTGAGCCTCGCCACCAATAAAGACATTTATTTATTTATTTATTTATTTATTCACGGTCGGACGCATTTTTTCCGCCGCCGCTCGTTTCGCTGAGGAAAGTATGACAAAGACTCGTCAGATGTCGAATATTTTCAGCTCGTCAGTGAATCTGACCCGACAGAACGCTTAGAAAAAATACTTTAAATACTAAAATACTTCAGTATTTAATTAATTTTAAATGACATTAAATTTCCATTTAATAATTGTTTGTTCTTAAAATTTTGTACATTTTACTAATGAAAAGGTGTAATAGATGTATAATTTCTCTCTCTCTCTCTCCCTTTCCTCTCCCTCTCTCTGTCTCTCTCTGTGCGTGTGTGTGTGTGTGTGCGCGTGTAATAGTGAAATCTCCGTAATTTTTCCTTTCTAGTAAAAAATTATGAACTTTTCTACGTTTTCTAAAGATATATTAACAATTTAACAATTTGAGGGAAAATCGTAAAGAAAGAAGGGAAAATAGTTTACATACTATTACTGCATTTACTGCAAGTGCTCAGAAAACGTTCTATAAATAACTTGGCATTTCTATCCCTGCATGAATAGAAGCGAGCGTCTCTTTGTTGGAAGAAAACCGTCACCAAACGCTGACTCATAATTGACGCTCCGGTGTGAACGGTCCTGCGAATTCCGTGGCCGCGTCTGGCTCGGAGCTTTCCGCGCCGCACCCGCTGCGGATCTATCGCGCCGGTCTGTGGGAGCCTGGATGTGGACCGGCCTGTGCACCTCACCGATGTCTCATTGACCTGCGAACACGATCCAAACTCCAGGAGTATTTCGTATGTATTCGCACAATGCCACAATTTGATTCCGAAGGGATCCCAAATCATGCACCGGAGACGAAGACACCAATGGTTTTAAATGGCCCCTCAAGTAGAAATCGAGAGGGTTCAGATCAGGGGAGCGTGGAGGACAAGCAATTGGGTCACCTCTATCCATTGATCCAAGTCCCGTCGAACCGTACGAAGTGTGCAGGAAGAGTGTTGACGACTAATCAGTGAAGTGTTCATAAACATGAGGTATGGTGTTTTGCAGGAAGTTTGTGTACGCCTGCCCCGTCAGTCTGTTTACTAGTACATGGGATCCAACGAATCCATCGCCAATAATACTGGCCCACATGAGGGAGAATCGCACCTGGTGATGAGATGGAACAGTTGCAGGTGGGTTGTCATGTGCTCATACATGCTGATTGTCGAAATTTGTAATGCCATCTTGTGTGAACTGTGCTTCATCTGTAAATAATATTAAGGCAAGAAAGTTCTGATTTGCACCACACTGCTGCAAAAACCACTGACAGAACCTAACTCATGCAGGAAAATCTGCTGGTGATAGGGCTTGTTCACGTTGCAAATGATACGGATACAACTGATATTCTTACAAGTTTCCAGCCAGTCTTATGAGAAATGTTCAACTGCAACGCTAACCTTCGTGTGCTGATAGGAGTCATGTCTACAGCCTCCAGAATCTCCTCCTCTAACGCTGGAATTGCAGATCATGGTCGTCGCCCCCCCCCCAAACCAGAAGTTAAATTTTCCATGCTCGCACAGATGGAGACTTACAAATAAATGCCTTCCGATCTGCATATTGTCACTGTGGATACCTCTGAGTGGCATTAGGGGAGTGGTCTACAATGTCTAATAGAAATACGGAGGTGGTCCCAGAAGTACCCGACCCCACAAAGAAAAAACAAAAATTTTTGAAAAAAATATGTTTATTTTTCAACATAATCTCCTTTTAGCTCTATACACTTTTCCCAGCGATGTTCAATTAGTTCGATACCCTTTTTATAATAACAACTGTCTTGCTCCTCAAAATAGCCATTAACTACCGACATCACTTCTTTGTTGTTGGAAAATCTTTGACCACTGAGACATTTTTTCAAGTTTGGGAACAGAAAATAATCAGAGGGGGCTAAATCTGGCGAATAGGGTGCATGAAGTAGCAATTCAAATTTTAATTCATTAATTTTGGCCATTGCAATAACGGATTTGTGAGCTGGTGCATTGTCCTGATGAAACAACACTTTCTTCTTAGCCAAGTGTGGCCGTGATTTCTTCGCTTAAATGTTGCAATAAGTTCGCATAATACTCGCCGTTGATAGTTTTTCGTTTTTCAAGATAGTCAATGAAAATTATCCCACGCGCATCCCAAAAAACCGACGCCAAGACCTTGCTTGCAGATGGAACGGTCTTCGCCTTCTTTGGTGCGCGTTCTCCCTTTTCAGTCCATTGTTTTGATTGTTATTTTCTCTCTGGGGTGAAGTGGTGGACCCATGTTTCATCCACGGTTATGAAACGGCGCAATAATTCTGCTTTGTTGCGGTGAAACTTCGCTAAACACTCTATTGAAACATCTTCACGATACTGTTTTTGCTCGAGTGTGAGCAAACGCGGCACCCATCTTGCACACAGCTTTCTCATGTCTAAATTTTCAGATAATATGCGATGTACCGCACTTTTCGAAATGCCTACTATGTCTGCTAGCTCGCGCACTTTCAGTCGACGATCAGCCAGTACCGCTTTGTGGATTTTCTTTACCATTTCTGGAGTAGTCACCTCATTTGCTCGACCACTGCGATGCTCGTCTTGGCAGCTCGTACGGCCTCGTTTAAACTCTGCTACCCAATATTTTACTGTAGTAAACGAAGGCGCAGACTCACCCAGAGTAGAATCTAGTTCAGTTTTTATACTGGTTGGGCTGAGTCCTTTCCAATGAAAGTATTGGTTCACATAACGATGACCAATTTTCTCCATTTTTACAAATTCACTCACAACGTTCACTATTGATTGTTGCCAAACAAATACTATACAACGTAGCGTCTTCAAACTTGAAACATATGCTTCATAGATTGTCTACTTTCTAATACAGTGATATTTTTCGAAAAACTGCCGCGATCTCTAGGTCAGGCAGGGTACTTCTGGGACCACCCTCGTAAGTTGAGGCTATGAGTCCGCAATTGAGGCTTTTATAATCACATCATGGGAGAGGGCCATGGGACGCTGAAAAACTTATTTCAAGCTACAAAATGACATTATAATCAGGGATCACAGGTCACAAGTTGATCAATGTCAATTTGTTTCATGTATCGTTTTAAGTATTCTTCGTAGAACCTAAGACAAACACATTACCTGTACGGAATGCGATTCACACAACCAACAATATTTCTCTTTGTATATGGTTTCCTATTCCCTGGATCCTTCCCAGTAATACACAAGTACCATTCGACAGGAAGGACCATTAGAATCAGAGTGAGTCATTTCAAGTGGAAAATACACCACACACTTTCCTCATTATTACCCACTAATGGCCTGCGGCAGCAAAAATACTGCTGAACAAAACCATAAAAAATGGTTTCCCAAAAAGCACAACACAGATCAAGAACAAATAAAATGCTCTCGTATAACACTGCAATGAATTTAATATATTAACAAACACAGTCCTCATGAATACTGCGAGACACAGTATAGAATAAATATATATGTACAGCAGTTCTTTACATTCCAAAAATGTTTTTTTTTTAAAGCTGTTTAAAAACGTAACAAGTGAATAATATTTTTTTAAATTGGGCTGGTCTTACACTTGCCGTCGCATGACTACAGCTGTGTCGTACGAAACAGTGATAATTCATTTGGTAAGTGCAGAATGGGAATAGTCAGAACAATCAAATATTTACATTTTCAGTCAAAACGGAAACTGTTTCATTGTTTATGATTGTTTTTTTTCCGAATCCCTGGTTTTCTTACAAAACGATAGACATATCTCATACGGCTGTAGTCTGCAGTTTTCTTTCCAATTCTGCACACATGGGAAATCCTAGTAATGTAGATGAATAATCCCTTTACATTCTTGACATCAAGAAACATTTTCTAGAATTTTTTGTTGTTGTTATTATTGTAATTTTTCAATTTCATTGCACCCGTATGTCATTAGAACTGTGGGCATTTCCAAGGGTCTAGGGAGGTCATTGGAGTCATTTCTGACCCGCAAGTGCACTGTAATTCTGACAGCCAGCTACACGATCGAACAAGGTTGTGCGCGATTCAGGGACGTCGCAATATGCACCCCACATTAAATGCACACATTTGCATTTCTATAACATTGTATCAGAAAAATTAGTTTTTTTCCTCGGATATACTGAGAAACATCATCAGCGCTTCGTTTCCAGCTTTTGTTTCAGTTTTCATTAACATTTATTTATTTCAGGAGAAGGCAAAAGTGTTTGTTATTTCTTTTTCGCGTGAAATTACTCACTCTGGAAAAAACACTAAGACGTTCTCAGGAACACTAACAAAAACAACAACAACAACAACAACAACAACAACAATAATAATAATAATAATAATAATAATAATAATAATAATAATAATAATACCTTAAAAGGTAGATACATTTCAATTTTTGTTAGCAGAGGAATGAGTGAAGATGAGCCAGATAACACTGTGAATAAAGGAATCAAAAGAGATCCTTTCAGCCCACAAAGACGACACAATTTTTTTCTTTCATCATTTAACATGAACTGGCTTGGCAACTGTTCCTGGTTCTGACAATCTAGAGAACAAAGATTAACAAATACATGTCTTAAAAAATGTATACAAATATCTGAAAAAAGAACCCCAAACAAAAAATAGTACATTAAAAATAACATTTTCTCTCAATTGAATCTCATCAGATGTCTCTTAAATACAATTTTACTTTCTCGCTACTACTTATGCAGTATGGAGAAAGTTATATAATGCTAGGGGAAAAACGACGTATTTTTTTGAGACAAAAACTCTTATTGCCGTGCCCTGGTAACGAAATAATGAATAAATGCTCTTGCTAAATATACAAAAAAATTGTCTAACACCTGGTGTAGCCAGAATCTGTGTTTTGTGGGTCCTTGATACCAAAAAACGATTGACGGCAAAACGTCTGTCCGTTTGTGAACAACGCTGGCGGCGCTAAATAGTTCAGCCGATTTTCTCCAAAATTGATATTCCCCATTCGATGTGGCTGATATCGCGGCTCCTTGAATTTGAAACAGATATTTTAATTTTGAGGGGTATTTTACATGCAGCCCCTTAAGGAATTTTAAAAAAAGACACCAAAGGGGGATAATGGAATAAGAAAGGCAAAACTGCCCCAGGGATAAAAAATCTTATGTTAAAAATCGTAGTTAAAGTGTTAAAAAAAACAAGTTTTTTCGCCTGATTTAAATCAATTTACCCGAAGTACTGCGTACACTTGAAAAAAAAAGTGTTTTTTTTTAGGTTTTGGTATACCTTTTAATTTTTTAGCCACATAACGTTGACGACTATAGGCTTTAATTGTCCTTGCGATTTCCTGCCTATGATAAAGATGTTTCGAGAATTTTTTCAAGTGATTATATCCGATTTGACCCTTACAATGAACAAAAATGAAGGGAAAAACAGAAGAAAAAAAAACCGTTTTCCTTCGTTTTTTAAGAATATTGCATGTTCTGACGCAGATCATAAAAGGAGCTAAATACAAATTGGAGCCTTGTAAATTCTCTACAGTTTCGCACAATTTCAATTTTTTATCTTATAATTTGCACCCGACATCTCAATGTAAATAAAAGAGTAATTTAATAGTTTCTTATTTATTTTCTTAAAACTAGGTTTTGTTTTATTAATTTTCGTACTCTTTCTGTTTTATGATTATTAGAAAAGATAAATAATAAAAAACAACATTGTAAGAATAATATTATAAACTTTTGAAATTTTAACATTGGACGAATTCAGATTTTCACTGAAAATAATGTTTTAAAATTATATCCATCTTACCAGCATTCTTTCGTTGCTTTGGGTATTTAACAATAATGCAAACTCTTGTTTCTCTATTTGGGACGTGTATGAAAATCAGTGGCGAAGCATGAGGTTTATTTTTGGATAAGCTGAGTCATGAATATACTATAAACACACAAACTACTTAATTTGTAAAATACTGAATATTTTAAAAATGGAGATCAGAAGACTAAAATTTTAATAATAATAATAATAATAATAATAATAATAATAATAATAATAATAATAATAATAATAATAATAATAATAATAATTCAATCATGCAACAATACTCAAATCAAGAAGAAGCTTACTGCAGAATTGAAAAAAAAAATTGTAAATGGACCTGCTTACTTATAATTTATGTATTCTCCTTGTTTTCAAAAGTATGCAGCCAACTAAATTGTTTGAAATTTTAAAAAAATCAATTCTAAATATCTGGTTTTCTTCAGAAAATATGCCACTCTTTCTCTTAACATAGCATCTTGCAAACACAGGAAGTTTCTTTTCAATTAAAATAGTAGTCAAGTTGGAGGCTATGTTATTTAGCCTGTACTGTGTAAGATGGATCATCGTAACTTCATTGATGGTCCATATCCATAGAGATTCTGATAGTTCTGACAGGCATTTCTGATTCTTACAGCTTTCTGAATCTTGCTATATGGAAGTAGATAATAAAAAATCTACATCCTTCAATGTGTCTGATGTAGATGACAGATTTTTGCATCTAGTGACAAACTAGATGACGCAAGTATCAAATATTGCACCTTACAGGTACACGGTAAATCTGCACATTCCGATGTAGAACCAAATGGCTTGTATCCAAAATCTGATGCATGAATTAAAAACATGGGTGAGTGCATCCTGTAATGATTACTTAGCTTTCAAGTTACATACTTGTATATTTTGACATTACAAATAATATTTAACATTATGTGTAACATTGCTCTAATTTGTTTATAAACTCATTATTTTTAGTTAAAATAATTATTCGTTCAAATCAAAATAGGTATAATATTATTCTTACATTTTTCTTTTTCATTATCTTTTCTAATAAACAGAAACACTACGAAAATGAATAAACAAAACCTAATTTTAAGAAAATAAATAAGAAACTACTAAATTACTACTTTATTTACATTGAGCTGATGGGCGCAAATAGTAGATAAAAGATTGAAATTTTGGGAGACTGCACAGAATTTACAGGGCTCCAATTTGTATTTAGCGCTTTTTATGGTGATATTCTTAAAAAAGATGAAAAGTTTTTTGTTTTCCCCTTCTTTTTTGTTGATTGTATCATCGGATATCAATGTCTGAAAAAAATTCTCGAAACATCTTTACCATCTACAAAAAATCGGAAGGATAAATAAAGTCAATATTCATAGGTATAATGTGGTTAACAAATTAAATTATATAAGAAGATAAAAACACGTTTTACTATCTCGCTACCGCTGTAGAGAGAAAGTTATGTAATGCTGCGGGAAAAAACTGCGGATTTTCGGCAGAAACACACTTAATTACAATAATCCCAACTGAAGATCAAATTGGAATTTGAAGACCAAAAAAGGATCAAATTGGAAAAATGTATATACCTTTCCACAGAGAAACAAGTAAATTCTTCAAAACAGCTCACTGTTTTTGATTATTTTTAACACTATCAAAAATAATTTTATCTGCACTATAAATTATTTTAACTTAAATCAATTATGAGTGTCAATTGCTATCAATTTACAACATACTCCATTTACATGTTGCCCCCAAAAATTAAAACTCGATGAAAGAATTTACTTCCTTACCATCATATGACTTCAATGCATTATTATTCTCTGCATCTGCTGAGGGAGGTGGATCTGCAACAGAAAATCCATTAAGACATAAAAAATATTTTTAAAGGGATTCACGCAAGACAAATTTAAATGCAAATCTTCTGCGTAATCTCTGCAGTAAGAATCTGGGTTGGCTAAATTTTTCCCAGTCCAAAAAACACCCGCTCTTTTTAAGAAAACTCAAGAAAACTTAGAAAATAACATATAAGCATTTAAATGTTTTAATATTTTTACTTTCTTACAACCGCTGTAGAGATAAAGTTATGTAATACTGCATGATAAAACGGCCAATTTTCGGCAGAAAAACAGGGCCCTGGCAACAAAAAAGTGGATAAATCCAGATGCTAAATGTGTTCATGAAAAAACAGACCTAAAAATAATGTTAAGTTAAATTTTTCAAAAACATTAGTATTTGCGAAATTGTGTCAAATCCATTGGGTTTTTATTTTTTAAACCATGTTTTTCTCAAAAGGACAAAATGTTTTTATTAAATTTAGATCTTAAATATCGTAATGGAAGCTTAAGAGAATTGTGCATATCTCGTGTTCGCTGAAACGCTGATTTTTCGAAAATTCAAAAAAATAAAATAAAAATAAATTTCGGGATCTTCCTACAACTACAATTTTCAAGGTACATTTTTTTCTTAATTAAATTTGTTCATCAAAAACATCTTCAAATAATGTCAAGTTGAATTTTTGGAAAATATGAGTATTTTTATGTAATTTGGCGTCTTAAGTCGCCGGCTCCGAAAATCCTACGCTTCGTGAAGTACTCGTAATTTTACACGTTTTGAGGTAGTTGGACGCCACGTAAATTAGAATGTGTACATTATTTCATATTTCTTTGTTCGTTTCTTACATTCCAGCTTTTGTAATAGGGTTAACCGATTAATCTTGCAGAAATTATTTAAAAGCTAACTGAAATATAAGAAATAAAAATTGCTAGTGATCAGGGTATATCAGAGTGGAATGCAACAATGACATTCCGCGCCGCGACACACGAATTTCTGTAAATTACGTCTCATTGTTGGGACATGATTTACCTCTATGAAAAGCATTAATAATTGTCAAATTGTATTTGAAAATATTTCGTTTTCGCAACAAATGTTCCACCATTTGTAATAAGTTTTACAAAAAATGTCAACTGAGACTTTTTAATTCGGAGAGAAATTAAGGAATAAAATACGTATTACATAACCATTACTAAAGACGAGAATATACGTTCTGTCTGAGCACCACTAGTTTCGTAATTTCGAGACAAATCCTGATATTAAAAAAAAAATTAAGAACACGAAAATCTTTCTTTATATTATTTTGCTGAAATAGAGGAATGTTTGCATAATATGGAACTGAACGTGGGCACGGGACCAGAGGTTTTATTTTCATTAAAACCTCTCGAAGGTCGAAAGTTCAATGTTTTTTCGAACCTTCACCAACAATATTAACCTTTCGGCGGGCGAGCGGCAGCTCCCCATGCTGCCTTTGTGCTTTTATTGTATACTGCGCTTTTCACAGAGCTGCCTCTCAATTCCACTCAAGGCCCGTCACCATGGTGGCATTTAGGCACGGTTTTTCGCGTCTTTCGCAGTCGTGCCGCTAGGTCGCATGCTCGTGACCGTATCGAGCAGTGCTGCAGATGAAGCGACTCTAGCGGCACGACCAAATTGAATTGAGAGGCGGCTCTGAAAAAAGCGCAGTAAACTCAAAGGGAGTACGGCGATTTGACATGTCAGAGGGCTTCAGAATTCTCACCTGGCAACTTTCTCAACGAAACGCGGAAATTTTTGTTCCTTTGCCTTCTCCTATCGGTAGTAAAGAAAATTAGAATGTAACATGTTCTGACTGCAATAAACCATGCTCTACCGCACCCACTCATGTATTTTTACTATTCCAAACGAGCATTGTAATTATTCCGATTGTTCTTTACATGTACTTTCGATCACTGTAAGCAAACTCGAAAATGTTCAAAGTTGTTTTTTGTTGATTTTTTCCTATTACTTGTCTTATTTTTGTTTCTCTCTGCTGAAGGCCTGAAACTTATGAAACAGAAGACGAAATCAGGCATCATCCTGAGTTACTAAAAACGACTTGAAAACCAATTGATGGTTTTCTAAAATGTCTAACCCCCAACATCACTGATATTATAACCAGGTGATCAGTTTAAAACGCAACCTTGCTGTCCGAGGCACTGAGAAAAGTAAAAGAATTGCAACACTGCTTCTAGGACAGCTCCTTTGCTTTTCTGCGACACTCCCTTCGCTCACCACCCCTTTCCTTTATCCCGTCCCCTCCTGAGGTCTGGGTCATACCTGCTCAAAGCAAAACTGGCTGCGTCTCCATTCGCTGTTGTTGTTGTTTTCAATTTGTTGCGTCTACTTTGACGCAACGCGTCTCCAAGCCCCTTGGGGGGCGTTGAGCGCTTCTCGGAGTAATCCTCCCATTACTAAACAGGGCTTGTTTTTTTGGAGTAATCCTCCGTTAATATTGTCTGTCGCGTCTCGTCGCAGTCGGTTGTCAAGAGAACCGCCAGATAGCATCTCCGCGTACGCGCCTCCTACCGCGCGCTCCTGCGTCACTACCACGGTGTAAGATATGTAGGTGTGTCAACTAGCCGCCTTTTGGGCAGATTTTCTGAAGCCAGTTTGAGGCTAGTTCCTAACTCGTCCGTACGGTGCGCACGATCGGTTTGGGCAAAATGGCCGGCCAGGTGATGGTCGGCATGGTGTTGCTCACGTTTCCAGCGTAGTATTTTTGTCAATCGGAGAAACGCTAACGTAAATGTATTAAAGCCTATTTAGACGTATTACAATGTGCGTCAGAGGTGTTATTTTTTTAAAATTTACCACCGATTGAAGATTTGCATTTTAAACCAGGAGGTGAGGTTATTCTTAAGAGAAAAACAAAAATAATAATATAATAATAATAGTAATAATAATAATAATAATAATAATTAATAATAATAATTAATAATAATAAACAAGGATTACTTTTACGAAAAACACTTCAACTGTGATTTACTATTAATCAAGTGATGGTCACGTTTCTTTGCAACCCATAATGTCAGCAATCAATCAATAGGATTGTACTTAATTGCAGTGTACTGGATCATTTGTGAAGACAATTTCAATATAATTAATAATTTTATAATAAGAAATAGTCATTTGCAATAATAATTTTGCACATTCTTTTGAGATTGTATAAATAATAAATTTTATTCCATTACTGATGATTACTTACAAATCATATTTTCACACAATACCGATATTCATTACTACGAAACATGTCAAAGAAATGACATTCATCAGGCGTCAGTATCAACAGCTCACAACAAGAAATCTTTATATAATATATAATATTTGCATTGTACATTGTATGATCATATAATGTCCTGACTTGTCATACATGGCTTATGCTGTATTTATGTGACAAATATATTATATTATTATGGGTATGTTATTTTACAACTTATTGCCAGATGACATTAAACAATTAAAATCAGTACACAAATTTAAGTTACAAGTAAAATCTTTTCTGCTGCATAACTGTTTCTATTCAATAAGAATCTATACTGATCATCAAAAAGAAAAATAATGTTTAGTTTAACAAAACAATGATATACAATGCATTAGTTCACATTTGTATTGTATTGTATTATATAAAAAAGACAATATGCCTGAAACAAGTAATGTACTTCAGCTTGAGGGTCAATAACCCCCACTTTGATGAGGTTTTATGTCCAGTTCTTTTTGACCCATCAAGGAAATTCGGAAATGGCTCCTTGATTTGCTTTTGGATATAAATGCAGCTTCCCTATGCGCACGTATTGTTGAGCTCTGGCTAGTACTGGTAGGAGTAGAGCTGGGAGTGTGTTACTATTTTGTTAGCAATACAAAAAATCACACCCACAGTTCATTTATCGATGCAAATAAGTTTTCTAGAATTCAGGAGCAAAACTTCTAGTGTTTTAAATGTTGCAAACCTCAGGTTTTTTAAATTTTTTATTATTATTATTACTTTTATTCATTTTTTCATTATCATCTACTGAAAATATATTAGTATTAAAATAATATATTTTTTATTGAATGAAATAGCAATTTACACTTTTTGCAGTTATACATTACTTGTTATTCATTATAATTAGAAAAAAAATGATATTAAACAATAATATACAATAAGCAACTTGAATTTTATCATGCCAATAACATATACATTATGAGGATCATAGTCACCAGATATTTCCTGGGCATGGTGTTTCATTGCCTCAGTCCTTACATCTGCTGCATCCAAAATATCTGCTGAAAGTACAACAGTTTTACGGAAATATAAAATAAATAGATGAATTCTTACATTTAAAAGTCTTAAAAATTACAATTTTAATTATGAACAATCCTATTTTCTTGTCATCTAAATCATGTCCTCTAAAAGTTATCTACTTTTAATGCTATTTAAAATACATACCATTGTAAAAATTCCCAGAATCATCAAGTTTGATTTTGCTTGGAACAGCTTCTGGTTTAAGTTTTTTCCTAGTGACTTCTGAAAACTTTTTAATAATTTAGTATTAAAAAATATACATTTATATTCTTTGATTATATGTGGATGTTCTTTAACTTGGATAATTGTGAATGTTTTTTTTTCTAATTGATATAAATAATGAATTTACATAGGTTACATTTCTCAACGTTGATAGTATGTGATTATACAAATTAATTATTTTACTATTAACTCATTCACAGTATATGATAAATTCTTGAAATATGTACTTACAGCATTTCGCATAACAATGATCTCTTCACTGTTGAAATGCTTTTCGCAGACATAATCGCTCTCTCTCAACTTTCTTTTTTTCTGGGGAACAATTTCAACCCATTTCTTTCTTGTATCTTCTTGCTTGGGGACACAAAATAAAGCAGTTTCCTGTGAATTACATATTGCGCTGTCACTACTGCACAGTTTTACAAAACATCTTCTACCCATTTTCGAAACTGTTCACTCTACTTGACAGTCGCAATTCCACCACAACACGACAAATCTCTGATTTGAAATTTGAAATCAGCTGCCCACGGAGCTGTCAAATGGATCATGGTCATGCTACGTCATACCCAAACAGATCGCAGCGCTTATATGCGAGAACTACGAGAACTAGCCTCACACTAGCTTCAACTTGGAACTGGGAGTGAACACACCTATATATCTTACACCGTGCCTACGCCGAGGCGCATCAAGTATAAGTTAACGTAAAAACAGCTGAAACTCGTGGCTCATTGCAGTCGCAAGCCGTTCACCACTGAGATCCGGGTTCGATTCCCGTCGAATCCCATGTGAAATTTGTTCCAACAAAACGAGTTCGGCTGCTTCACAAGGGCTAGTCCAACCCCTGTGAAGTGTCCTAAACCCTACCCCTATCCTTATTCCTTCCTAATTTTGGCCGCTGGGTAGTAATGAATATCGGTATTGTGTGAAAATATGATTTGTAAGTAATCATCAGTAATGGAATAAAATTTATTATTTATACAATCTCAAAAGAATGTGCAAAATTATTATTGCAAATGACTATTTCTTATTATAAAATTATTAATTATATTGAAATTGTCTTCACAAATGATCCAGTACACTGCAATTAAGTACAATCCTATTGATTGATTGCTGACATTATGGGTTGCAAAGAAACGTGACCATCACTTGATTAATAGTAAATCACAGTTGAAGTGTTTTTCGTAAAAGTAATCCTTGTTTATTATTATTATTATTATTATTATTATTATTATTATTATTATTGTTTTTCTCTTAAGAATAACCTCACCTCCTGGTTTAAAATGCAAATCTTCAATCGGTGGTAAATTTTAAAAAAAGAACACCTCTGACGCACATTGTAATACGTCTAAATAGGCTTTAATACATTTACGTTAGCGTTTCTCCGATTGACAAAAATACTACGCTGGAAACGTGAGCAACACCATGCCGACCATCACCTGGCCGGCCATTTTGCCCAAACCGATCGTGCGCACCGTACGGACGAGTTAGGAACTAGCCTCAAAGTGGCTTCAGAAAATCTGTCCAAAAGGCGGCTAGTTGACACACCTACATATCTTACACCGTGGTCCTCCCCATAGACATATAGTACTAGACTGGCAATGAACGATTCTTTTTGAAGCCAACTGATTGCGCCCCCCGCCATATTGGGTCACTACACTATCACTCATGGACATATACTGCTATATGTCAATGAACTCTTAGAAAATCTAAGAACACAAATTTTCGACGTACAGTTGCTAATAAAAACTCCAATATTGAACAGGAAATATTTTTGGGAAATAAAACAATTAATATCAAAGTTTTAAATCGGTTTTATTGCTTTATAGTAAAAAACAGAACTAGTGTCCATTCTGTATTGACATTTAAGAGGAGGATAAAAAGCTACATTTAAATATCCAGAAGCAAGGCAAGGGACCATCTCAGCATTTGCTCATGAATCAAGGGAAACTGGATGAATACCTGATCGAAATGGAGGTCAGCTGAACCCAAAAGTAAATTACATTCTTTACACATACAATGACGAAAATGTTGGGAGCAAACACCAGACACAGATGTTGGTTGCCAGTTTTCCCTCCTAATGGCAGTAACCCATGCTTTTCTGCAATCTTCTCGCTTTGTAAAACTAATCAAAATCAGAACAAAACAAAAAGGCATTAGAGGTTAGATTTACAAATCACTCCTCAGGAACTTTAATCAACACAAACTTATTCTTTTCTTACTCAATTTTAATTAGTCTTTTAATCATACAATCTTAACATCAAAAATCGTCAACAGTCAGTAAAATTCAGTAACTAGGTAAAGAAAAGGTAGTAACTTACCGGTGTATTGAAATTCCAATTTCTTTTCCCTTGTGTCGCGAATTCGAAAAATTGCATCCAAACACGACGCAAGTATTCACCATGGCGGTGGAAGTGATTCAGAAATCACAAAACACAACGGAAATAATTCGAAATTAAGAAAAAAAGCTCATTAATTTAACACGTACAGCATAGGCAGCGAACGAACCTGTAGTGACAAAAGATGGCGACGAGCGCAAGATTTTGGCTTCACTAGCGCCAATGTTACGAGATAGGACGTTGCCAGTCTAGTACTATATGTCTATGAGGGCAACGCAGATTTGTGGTGAAGTATTTCCGAGCGCAAACTCTCAGTGCCAGGCAGTTCTCAGAGAGAAAAATAATCCGAGTCCATTCCGAACGAGAGTACCACATTTTGGTTATTATCGGCAGCAAAGCTTCAGCAGCAATGTAATCTTTCGTAGGGATGTGCGCGCTGTGCCACAAAAAATTGAAAATGCGATCATCCAAACAGCGAACATCTCAGAAACTTACGGTTCCTGAACACCCTGGTTGTATGAATTACTGCAATTAGTTACGACGATTTGTTAGCGAAGATCTTGAGGCACTTTGAAAATATTTTTGTTAGTTATGAAATTTGGTTCACTGTATTAAAAAAATATTGGAGTGTAGTGTGCCATTTCTCGCCACAGAATAATTGGTACTTTTCCGTCGAAGAAACAGTAACGGCGGATACGTATAAGATTATATTGAGAGATTTCTATTTACATACGTAGCAATTTTCTTTTACTGATTGTGAGAGCATGTTAAGAGATTTTCCATATACGCAATAAAATTTATATATTTCCCGAACTCGCGTACGTGCATATACCGCAGCGAAATTCTTGGACTTCTGCATAGTGGTGTCTTCATGGGAGCCGTAATCAAACACTTTACGAAGAGGCATGGCTGAACAGCTGTCGCGGCGGAGGGATATTTCTCTGAATTACATGTAATGTTCACTTGTTCAGCGAACTGTCACTTTGGCTTATTCTTAGGAAAATCCTTCTATATCCTCTGTGATGCATTAGGAGAAAGGGGATTAGGCGTACATCCCGACAGATTTCCTGCTTGAAACCGCCAGTGTCTATGCGACCCACTCAAACATGGTCGCCGGTGCAATTCGCTCTACCTGCTGTGCGTAGCATTTTAAACTAATCACCCGGTAGTTGACTGTACGAGTGCTTTTATTGGAACTAAAAAACATATACAATACTCAAGAGACATGAACTGAAAACACACTTCACGAGAGACAATTATGACATTTTATTTCTAATCAGAGTGAAACACGGAAATCGTCCTCACTGCAAAGAATTTTGGAATGCTGATGGAACAGGTAGTATGATGATTACAAGGGCAACATTTAGTTATAAACGCTATTTTTGCTTCGTTCAATCAGGTTTGATTCTCGACCAGAGTCGAACGAGAAAAGTTTGACAAGCTAGCAGCAATAAGAAACAAGACATTTTTGTGGATAACTACAAGAATTCTTACACTCTTGGTCAGTTCACAACTATTGTTGATATGTTGTTCTCATTTAGAGGTCGATGCAGTTTCGTCCAGTACATGCCTCAAAAACCAGCAAAATACGGGATAAAACTGTATGGGCTTTGTGATAGCAAAATATTCTATAGGTACTTGGAATTTCGAAATATACAGTGAAAACCGGGGCATTTCAATGTCTCTAATAAACCGTATGATATAGTTCAATGACTGTCATGAAATAAAAACTTCAAATAGAAATATTACTATGGACAATTATTATACAAGTGTTCTAGCTGGCAATCTTTTAAACGAGAATGGATTAACTGTCATCGGTACGTTCAAAGCCAATAAGCGAGAGATATCCCCTGAATTTCTAAATCACGGATAGTCGGATCAGGTTTGTATTGATTTCAATATGATAAAACTTTCACTTCCATCCAGACCACACGAAACAAAATTATGCTACTATTATCGATTAAGCATGACCGTGAAGTTACTGATACGTGAAAACAATTGACAAATAACTGACAATAATGCAACATGGGGAGGTGATATCGTACATATAATGTGCGCTTTATACTCAGCAGCCCGGAATACAAAATGTCACTAGGAATATTTTCTTCTGGATTTAGCTGGTATCAATTCCCAAGCGGTATTTTTTTCCATAATAACAATGAATGGCGTCGTCAATTTCTTCAATTTCAATAACAATGAAAAGGCCTCGTCAATTTCTTACTGATTTAGCTATTGTGTTAGTAGAGGCTGAACTGAAGACAGCTCAAAGCAAAAGTCTGACTAAAGACATTCATCTGTTTCTAATTAACAGGGTGAACGTCATGAAGGCCAAAACTGGTACTCAAGAGGATTGGTTTCTTAATGTGTGAGGGTCGTCTGAGTCCCTCATTGGCTTTTTGTTTCTCAGCCCTTGAGAAACGGATTAGACCCTCACTTTCCATTACGTTCAATGGTTTTCTGACGTAATACGCTCTAAAACACATTTCTTCTAACATTTAATTATATTTATTATTTTTCAATTATTTTATTTTATTTTTTACAATCCAATCTATAAAAGCTAAAAAAGGTAATGGTTTACTGCTTAAGCTCAAACAATTATTCATGTTATTGGGTTTAATGTACTGAAATGCGTAAATAAGTCGTAATGTTTATGTGATTAGATCTTACTAGCTGGCGGAGGCAACTTGTCAACTCACTGGTCGGTTTCGTAGGTGCATATTTCGAAGTAAGATAGACGCTTAGTGTTTTCGACCTGTGATTGGCACGTGAGAAGCAAAACAATATTTCTTATTTTGGGAATTTACTGAGTTCACGTTTCTCATCCCCAAGAAAAAAGGACATCGCATTTCTTGACGACTAACCATGCGAGTTAGAACACGTTAACACTAAATATCTTTCACAATCAGTCGGACTTCGATGTTCTAGTGACGTAGTTCTTTGAAGCGCTTTTCAGTAATTATTACATATAAAGGATTTGAGCTTCTGGATGGCCATTGTTACAAAATAAAATAAACCTACAATTCAGAGAAAGAAAGGAAATTGAATTGTAAAACTGATTGAGCACAATGGATGAAGAGTTCTATCCAGTTCTCTACGATAATGATGATGTAATTTCAAATGGTAGTGACGATTAGCTTGCCGGAGGAATTGGTAAAATCCTGAGCCCACTTGGTCGATAGAAGAGGGAACCCGAAAAATGTCATGGCAAAGAAACTGAGAGGGGAAGAATACGCTCAGGAAAATGAGAGAAACCTTGTTATGCTAAAGTGAAGAGTCCGACGGCACATTCTTTTTATGACTACAAAACATAAAGGCAACTTTGTACAAGTGCACCCACGTGGTGGCACTGTCATGAAGCCATACATTGTCGCTGACTACAACAAACAAAATCATCAAGACATTCTCTGAAATAGTACAGCAATATTGCTTTCGACGTCCTGCTGATAACGGCCGGAGTAATTGCTCACTCTACACTCAAACTAGCGGAGCTACAGAATGGCACAGACTTTCTCGTAGTAAAGTTTTCTAAATTCCTTGGTGTGGATTGGCTTTATGGTATCGCCCCATCGGCTTGCCAGCTGCGATCTATTGCCCCCAAAGTAATACTTTTGGCTTTTTTTGGTAAATTTTTGACTTTTCTCAATTTTTCGATTTCCTAATAGTAGAACCGAAATATTACTTTAAGAAATTACTCTCTTCACATATGGCTATTTTCAATTTAAAAAACTGAAAACATTTTTAAGAAAATTTGAAGTACTGACAGAAAATTTTTGGGTATTCGAAAAACCTTATTGATAGTAATTTGAGTCGCTTTTACTCACAAATGCAATAGTGTTTACAAATCGTTGAAATGTGCATACTTACGACGTGAGAAGATATTAAAAAAATACATGTGTGTAATTTTTGAAAAAACAAAATACACCAAAATTAACTTTACGTCACATTAATCATTTTTCTCTATTTTTGCAAGAAATTTAAAGAAAAAAAGGGAGCCGTTTTTGAAAAAAATTTCAAAATGTTAGAGACTTCATGTAAAGTGCCCCCAAATTCTCAATTGGAAAAAACTTCTACGCATGGTGTAGGCGCTATACTCGTTTTTAACGTGGCATCTGAGGGTAGTATCTTCAAGATGGAATAAGGCATGACTTTTTGCGTCTTTCTTGTTCCTGCTGCAAGATGTCGCATGATAGCGACCGTATCAAGCAGTGCCGCAGATCAAGCGACTCTAGCGGTAGGACCAAGAAAGACGCAAAAAACCGTGCTATATTCTATCTTGACTATAATACCCTTAGATGCCACGTTAGAATAACCCAACAGTAGTTAACGTTAGAATAACGTTAGAATAACCCATACAGTAGTGTTATTACACAACCCCATAACGCCACCATCAGCTATGAAAAGAAGCCCACGAACAGAGAGGAGTAGGGTACGCGGCGGAGCGATGGCTCGTAAACGCGCCATCTACCCACAGCTTTTCGAACTCTGACGCCCGAACTAGCGAATAATGTTTTTCCGGGAGGTCACGGAAAGAGGAGAATATTCACCCCTCCAAATATTTCCCCAGGCGCGAGTACCATAAGTATCGCGGCGCGCCGCGGAGGAGCTCTCTATGATTGCAGCAGCGACGGCGACTAGACTGAGCTCTCTTTGATTGCACCAGCGATGGTGACTAGACTGAGTTCTGAAGGCGATTGTAACTTGATAGCAAAGAAGCATAACTTCAGCAACATTAATTATTCGAGGCTGGAAGCGCGAACAAACTTGTACGAGGCGCGGCACAAGAGGAAGGACGACCCCAGGAAGAGATAAGCGAAGGTGAGAAAGATTTGGACTGGAACGAGAATCGTACGAGTCCGGAGAACGGGAGAAGGGTGTGGAAATTGGAGGCGTGGCGGAGACCAGAGCTCGAGAGGAGGAAACTGGTAACATCGTGGGACAGCGAGCGAAGACGGGTAGCAACTGCGAGCGGCAGAAAATCCCCAAGGTTACCTACAGGCGAGCGATGCGGAGCTGTTGATGTAAAAGAACTGGCAACTTTTATGCGGCGATCAGTTGGGGAAAGAGAATAGCAGTAAATACACAACAATTCGTGTTAAAAGTGGGTGAAAAGTCCAGAATAGGTGGAAGAAGTATTCCGAACGATGTGAGTGGTAGTTTTAAGTTCATTTACTGCGCGTGTTATTGAATACATTCAAAGAGGCCATACCTTGTACAATTTTACTTAAATAATTCATGATTTTCACATGTTGTACAGTTGATGTTATCTGGAAAAGTCATAGTTTATTGTATTGTGTTAAAAGTAATTGTTTTCTGTGATATGTAAAGGGGTCAGAATTAAGTAACGTGTATGTTACGTTTTATTGTTTTTTTCTCTTTAAAGTTCAGTGTTATAGTGAGTGCGAAGCCTAAGGCTAGCACCTGTGAACGGGATACCTTAAAACAAGTGTAAAATTCATTTTAAAAGCCGTGCACGGAAAAACTAGAGTAGAAAGAGTAAAATAATGTGGTAGATGAAAATTCAGAAAGAAGAATGAGCAAATTGTGAACTGTAATTGGTGAAAGTGTATTCAGGCAGTCGAAGTGACGCCATTTTTTTGCCTTGTTTTGTTTTTTTTCTTCAGTGACCAACTATTTAAAGTGCATAATCCTATTATATAATTGTGCCACTGTAATTTTTTCATTGAATAGATGCTCATTTTATTCGTATTTTATCTGATTCATTGTGTCAAGGGTTCAGACCTTTTCTCATACCCAAAGGATCCTGCTTCCTGAGAATTTTAAGCTCTCTTCACGAGCATTCATACTATCACGCTCTCCCCACGTGTGGAATGTAGCAGGAGGGCGTGTTAGAATATATATATATATATATATATATATATATATATATATATATATATATATATATATATATATATATATATATACGTACGTATACGAGAAAGTAACTAGTTGTGCTACAGAATGCCACTGGCTTTCTCGTATTAGTTTTCCATTTTCTTTGGTCTGGTCTGGCTCTTCGAACTTGCCATATTCTCTTGCGAGCTGCCATCTATCGCCGCCCAAAGTACATTTAAAAAAAAATTTCGGTTTCTCATAATAGAACCGAAATATTACTTTAAGAATATTAAAGAGCAGTTAACCTTGTCCTAAATGGCAAGTTGCATTGAAAAATTTGGAGCAGTTAACAAAATGGGGTGAAACCGTTACTATAAATGAGAAATTTGAAGCACTTTTTCGCAGAAAACTTTTCAGTTTTCAAAAATTTACATTCGAAGTCATTTGAAGCACTTTCACTGACAAATGCAATAGTGTTTACAAATCGCTGGAAATGTGCATATTAACAGCGTGAGAGGTATTTAAAAAAAATTACATTTGCGTAATAAAAAAAGTACAGCAAAATTAAATCTACAAACCCTTAAACATTGCAATAAGCACTAGCTGTGTGAAAAATTGAAGAAAAATGTTGGAGCCATTTTCGAGATGTTTGAGTGTTTTTGAAAATGCGGAATTTTGAGCTCCTTTTCACAGAAAACTGTTTAGTTTTCCATAAATTTAATATGATTTTACTTTTCACTTTACTTTTTCCATGATTTCCAAACAGTGTGGGTTAGTGATAGCTTTAAAGATTGCTTTGTGTTTAATACATACGATTGAAATGGATGAACAATATGAAACTACAGCTGAGCGAATAAGATGGATGTTAGAAGAAGTGATAAATGCATCCAGTAAACATGAAGATGCGTAACGAGATTTCTGTTTATGCAGTGAGCATGATACTGATAGTGAGGCAAAAGGTAAACTGTGCAATAGTGAATATTGATACCAATTACCGCTCACACATCTTAGGAAAAGACAATACAACTAACAGGAGAAAAGCAGTAAGCAATATAAAGATTTGCATGCGTAGTAGCAATATTATTACTACAGTTACCAGCGGTGCCACAGTTTGCAGTAAAAGCTCAAGCGAAGATATGTTGTGTACTGGTTTTGTCTGAAGATCCCTTGTAATTTGTTTTACTTCTCATCTACAATAAATATATTTTACTAAGAAAGAATAAAAATTCGTTTCTATAAATAATTCAGAAGTAATGTTTCAATGGGTCTCTCAGACCCAATATTACCACTGATGAAACTTTCTTACACGTTACCACTGATGGGTTAATAACAATTTTCTAGTTAATTTTATTTGTATTGTATTTGTTATCTTTTGTTTTATAAGGTTTTCTGCCACAGTGTTATTATTCTATATTTAAAACTAGCCATATTTCTGTGATTTGTAAAATGTGGCAACATTATAAATGTAATGTTGAAGAGTTAAGTTTTTATTCCTCCTTCTTCAATTAAATAAAAGAAGTTAAGAGGTTGCAGAAGACTCTTTTGTCAAGGCAGTATGCAGTGCTCTTACTTTTGTGAGTATCAAAGACGCCAGAAGGTTAAGCTTCAATGTTCATACTTCTTTTAAATCCAATCTTTTATCCAATATTAGAATTATAAACAATTTTTGTACATTTTTTTCAAAATATGTATAGTTTTTGTGTAATTTTGAATTAGGTGGCGACTAGATTAAATTTTTGTTTGCCTTTGGTTTCTTTGCGAAACAGAAAGAACCAATACTGAAGCTAAATTTCTTTCTTAAGGTAATTTCTTCCTCAATACTAGATTTTACAATCTTTTAAGGTACAGTAATTTTCAAATATTAATTCTTTTCACACAAATGAGTTATCTTTTAATTTTTTTCAAGTGATAGCTGAATTGTTAGTAAGAGAGATGATGCAACACTGTAATATTGTGTTGTAACACCTATAATATAAAAATATAAGTGGTTTTGTAGCACCATTTGTTTTAAAAATATTCCTGCCAACCTTGGCAAAATAAATTCTTTACAGGAATTATTTGTAAGTGAACTTACACGCCATTTCATACATCAACAAAGGTTATGCTCTTCAAACGAGCTTCTGAAGTTCCACCAAACAACAAAGGAACAGACACTGTATCTGATAGTCCAGTTGAATAAAAAAGCAAAATAGCAGACAATAACAGGTGCTGTATAACACAAATTCACTTTTTAGAAATCTTCAACTCTCTACAATATGTGTCAAAATAATTTAGGTGTTTAGAAATACAGTTATATACATAATCAAATAGTAAAGAGCATAATTTTAAGTAACTTGCAGCAAAGGTTTTCCATGCTACTGCAAATACAATATATCACTAATGTCACAAACCTGATATTGTTTTATGTAACCTAACTTTACTGCATTACTAATAAATTATCTAAAACAGTAATTTTAATTGTGATTTTTTATTCAATGGCATTGTAAATCAAAACCCCAGTCATAATTAAATACAAGACAAAATAAATGTATTTAAATAGTATTGTTTACAGTTGAAAATGACATTAGTTGTACCCCTGGACCCATGTGGTACATTCATGTACAAATATTTGGGTTACATCATAGGAGTAAATATATTACAAGATATGACAAATGCACAGACCTTTCCAAATTATTCACATTTCACAATTAGTAACAATTAACAAATGAGGAAAAGAAAGTTGCTGAAACTGTAGTACTTGCAAAAGTTGAATAGGGTCTGTTCTAAAATACAAGGACCAAAACTGCACATATATATAATTAACAATGGTAGTCATCTTACGTACAACCGACCCGACCTCACCCCACCCCAACCAGACCCAACCAAACCAAATCCAACAGAACCAAACTCAACCCAACCTATCAAACCAAACCAAAAAATCAATAAAAAAAACATTACAAAGACATTTATTTAACAAAACTGTAGACAAATGAAAGGCTTTATACTCCGAAATAGTTAACTCAAACACTATCCAATAATTTAAATGTAACCTGATCTTCATAATCAAACATTTTATAAAAATCTTTTTATAATATTTATATTTTTTATGTATCCTTATTTATATTAATGAAAGAAAACATCATTTTGTAACAAACAATTTAACGAAAAGCAATAGATAGATATTATTGCTGCAATTATTTTTTTGGAAATCTGGTGGCACATCATTTAAATTTACTTCCAACAACTTGATATTATTTTCAGTTAGTATATAATGAGGAACATTACACTTTAATTAATACATATATACTATGTGTATACTAATATTTTGTTTATTGTACTTAAAATAAAATAATGTTTTTAAAACTTATTACTTTACCTATTGAACTTGGAATAAGATTCCAAGTAGGTCAATGACTAATTTTGTGTCATCACTGAAAATTCCACACTGGCACAGACAGACAATCGGACAGACGTGTTGCTGTCATTTGATTTTTTGGTACCAAGGACCCACAAAACATGAATTCTGGCTACACCACTTGTTAGAGGATTTTTTTTTTCTAAATTTGGCAGCTGGATTTATCCACTTTTTCGTTATCAGGGCCTAGCAATAAGATTTTTTCTGGCAAAATTTCGCTGTTTTTTCACGTGACAGTACATAACTTTCTCTCTACTGCATAAGTGGTAGTGAGAAAGTAAAAACAACAATAAATACTTTTATAATAGATCTTCAGAATACATAATCAAAAACATACCTGAACAGGTACTCTCAGGCAATTGAGGGAATATTTCTCCCAGGACACCAGCGCTACTTGGTCGATCTGTAGATATGAAATTTGTAATTAAAAACTAATCAGTTACATGAAACCAACAATCATAATTCACCCTATCAAACATCAAAACCTCTTATTAAACAATGAACATAATAAAAGATATTCTTAATATTCTAAAAACATGTTCGGTATTACAGATACACCACAAGCTGTTGTGTCTTATATTCTGAGCTCATATGCTTGGAATTGTATGTTTAAAATTCTCTATTTAAATTCTTATGTTGCAAAAGTTTAAAATCAAAACAACTTATAGTTGACACAATCCCAAATAGTACACTCGAAAAGACACAAAACGTGCAGTGCACAAAATTATTTGTTAAAAAGTGTTAAATTATGTTCAATCATTTTTCACATTTAACTCAGTCGAATATTATTAAACTAATGTTTTGTTTTTTTTTTTTTTGTGTGGGGGGGGGGGGGAAGAAAAAAAATGGAATTATAAATTTAAGTTTTTAATTATAACTACCTCTCATTAGCGTAATCTTCACAGTACTTTCATGGTCTCCAGGTGCACTTATTGTTTCTATACATTCAATACATCAGATAATAGCTCACATTATGACTAAATAGGGTTGCCTTAAGGGTACCAATAAAATGCAGGACATCCGAAATATATTTCAGAGCAAACTTGTTTATTTTCATACAACTGAATACTATATCAAGTAAATCGTATAACACTGAAAAAGTATATCATGTAAACAACTAAATAGTAGATCAAGACAAATTACAAAGAACACTTTCAAATATAACAAGGTGACCACTTTTTCCAGAACGAATTTTCCTGACTTTTCCAGATTATCCGTGTGATTTCCTTATTTTTTCACAACAAAATTTCTGAAGTACTTCATGGCATTTAAATAAAATTTTTAACAAAGCATGACTTTGGTCGATATTAATACACTTATTGATTGAGCACCTTTCCCCCTTTGCATTCCAGATTCCCTTGCATTAACACATTGTGAAAGAAACAGGTGCACCTCGATTCAAAATGCTCAGTCCCTTTCTTTATCCATTTTTCAGTTCTCACATTGCATGGTAAAAAGAAAAAAATTACAATATTTTCTTAACAAAGGAATTAGTTGCTTGCATTGTTGTTTTTTCTTTTGACTGTGTGGAATTATGACAGTACAAAAATTCAGGACATTTGGCAGAAACCAAGAAAAACCTGGGACAGCAAAACACATGTCAATATTCAGGGCATATCCCGCTTTTTCATGACATATGGCAACCCTATGATTATAACAGTTCACAGTGACTATAACAGTTATGGCATGTACACCAGAATCTATAACAGTATTGGTAATTTAAAAATATTTCAGCACTGGGCTAGGTTATAGAACACTCCCAGTGAACATTTTAAACATGAACTTAGCCTTTGCTCTTGAAATTAAAAGAATTCTTCATCACGTGATAATATAAAGACATGACTAATGCTTACTTTTGGAAGGCACAGACCCTACTAACAAACGGGTACAAATCTGCTCTTGACGTCTTGGGGAATAATTTGATTCTTCAAAGTGAAGAGAACATAAAGTAATGTTCCTCCAGAGCTCCTTAGGCCAAACAGACGAAGGTGGAAGATGCAGAAACTCCAACCACTTGTCCCGAATTCCCAGTTTGGAACTTGGTTTGGGTATGGTATGAAAATTTAACCCTCTTGCAGAATAACTGCTTGGCCCATGTCCACATGCATAACATGAGTTACTGCAAGACAGCAATGCAATTGTTGCTTATTCACGAATGTTGTTAAAAAAATTTTAAGTACAATATGCAATATTATACTTTTGATTGGAAAGTAAATGAAAAATTGACAGTAAGGTATTTACGCAGAATATACTAATGCTTACCTTGATATAGTCTTCATTACTTTCCAGTTTTAAAAAGTAACGGAAGGAGGTGTGAAATTAATATTTATTCCTAATGCCCGAAATGACAGTAGGGCTTACTATGTAAGCTTACTTTCTGAGCAGACGAAGAATACGTATTTGCGCGGGTTTCCAAAGAACTACAGAGCTGGGCTTTTCAGGGCTGGCAAGCGTAGTTTTTGACACTTCGTGCAGAGTAATGCAGGACTGCCAAACTACAGTTTCATAAATAGTATAGTCTCTATATACTTCGATTTTTGTAACGTGATCGATGACATTAGGTCATTTTTACACCTTCTGCGGTATAAAATGAACCTTTATAACAGTGATAAGCACATGTCTGGGGCCATGAGCCCCGTTGAGAAGGATGTTCGCGAATTAATTAAAAAGATTCATTTTATAAGGCGCGAGGTGTAAAAATAACCTAATGTCATCGTCCATGTTACAAAAACCCAAGTACTATAATAGTATAGTAGGTATGTTTCATCTCGCTAAGTTGTCCAGAATGACATCACAACGTTTGGCGGCAGAGTGTTGGGTGGCAACCTCTGCAATGCGTGTAAATGATTCCAAGAGAAAAAGTTTTTACAGCGCCCTCTGGAATACTGTATTCTACATGGTGGAAATAACACCATTATTTCCACCATGGTATTCTAGAGGGCGCTGAGTTTTTATTCTAGAACAAGTTTGTATTCTCCCTTCGAATGCGCATGCGCGAGGAGGGGTGACTCCCACTATCAACCGCTACTTCCTCTGAACATATCGCTCTCTCACTCGCACTGCGCGCCAACCGAGGTGGCTGGGGAGGGGAGAGGGGTGTGAATCATAGACATATAATATCATGGTGGAAATACCATGGTGTTATTTTCACCATGTATAATACTATATATGTCTATGGTCTGAATGCACAGGCAGGCTATTGTACCTGACCCAACGCGCAGTACGTGTCAGCTATCCACGTCAAAACAATTTCAGCTGTCTATGCGCAAAAGCTGATTCTGAATATATTACGGTTCAGTAAAAGAAACACGTATAGGAAGCATCGCCCCTGGTCCTTAGTCCTATCCCTTCCGTGTTTGAGTGCTGTGCAGTGTGGGGTGGCCTAATTTCAAGAGGTGTTCACAGACGTAACAATGTGCTTGTAAGTTTCTAAGACCACCGCTGGTAAAGTGGCCTCAACATCAAGCTCCCTTCTTACCATTACATCTTCAATTTCATAGAATTAGCTTGGGGTTACATTAAAAATTGCTAAACAAGGCTCCGGTACCACTTTGCGAGTTAAAGAAAATGTATGTTGAATATTATTTTCTGAATATTGCCCATATTTCTGGAAAAAGTGTTGTGAACACGTGAAGAAAACCGAAGCGAAATGTATGAAAATAGACATGATCATGAACGAAGAAATGGACAAAATTATTGTTTCTTTACGGGACTCATTTCCATAAAAACAATAGCGGCTTTATCGGGGCGCTTAAATATTGTGACCGAGTTTGACGACAGTTATCGTTCTCTGTAAAACAACAATGATGAAGTGCTAAAGAACAGACATATTCTGGACACTTACAAACAAATCAAATTTAGAGGTGCATTTAAGTTTGCGTTGCACGCGCCTGGCGACTGAACAATCGGAAAACCCTGGGATATTTTGAGTGTTAGTGGATTTTTTTATACTTGGGATTTGTAACGTGACGTCGCAAGGTCACCCACGAATGAGGGAGAGGCAAGACAGACTCCAATAGGAAGCCGAAAAAATCAGAACTGTAATGACGTTGCAGCTCCCCAATTGGAGTTTGCTTTCCCTCTCTCTCTTTCGCGCGTGACCTTCAGACGCCATGATAAGAAAATCTAAGTATAGTACCACTGACGGTGCTTTAAAAATCATTTAGAAGCTGCAACCATTTTCAAAGAGTCGTCAAATACGGTACAGAACACTGTTGCAAGGAATGTACAAGAGAAGCGAATTTAGAAATGCAACAGGAGCGGTATTACATGCGCAAGATTTCTTGATCCTCGGATTATCTACCCCCACTCCATTACTAATACAAGTTGAATTCAGAATAAATCAGTGGCGACCGGTACGGAATTCTGTACTTGGGTTTTCTACGTGATATCTGAGGGTAGTATCTCCAAGATGGAATATGGCACGACTTGCGTTTTTCTAGGTCCTGCCGCAAGATATCACATGATCGCGACAGTATCAAGTAGTGCTGCAGATCAAACGATTCTAGCGACACGACCGAGAAAGACGCGGAAAGCAGTGCCTTATTCCATCTTGGAGATACTACCCTCAGATGCCTCGTTAGAAAAAACCAAGTATATTGGCGGTGCCAGTTAGGCCTCATTCACAATGTATAGTTAAACGTAAACTAACTTAGCCGCAAAACCTACAAGTGAGTTACTAAGCGTGACCATTCACAATGCCTTGACGTAACCGTAGACGTAAGTCCGTAAACTTAAAGAGTTCACAAGCTCCAAGCTTTTACGTCAAGTTTACGTCGGAATTCTATCGAACACCAATCAGACAGCAGCGTGGAAGGTCGATTTCAGATTGCGTTGAGGTAGTTTGTAGTTATGTCATTTTGATATTGTAAGTTTGCGAACAGTTTTGATGCGTGTAGTGAATTCAAAGTAAGAATTTGGGCAATTTTTATTGTGACTAACTTGACATGGCGAATAAACTAATTATGTTGGACGCATTACTCGTGAATTTGGTACGAGAGAATCCTTGTTTATACGATGCACTACTACTGCAGCTACTCGCTTATATATAAAGACAAATCGATAGAAAGCAAGAAGCTCAGAAAAGCTTAGCTTAGCTCTAAAAGATTAGCTCCAGACGAAAAAGCTAGAAACTATGTTAGAAAGATCTTTACATCGTGCTAGAAACGAATCGATTAAGTTTCAGTACGTTGAATTCTGATTGATTCAGGCGAAACTTACGCTCCAGCTTACGTTCGTCATTGTGAATGCTTGTTTTAACGTGTAAATTTTACGGCTAAGTTTACCGCATTACGTTTCGTTTAAGATTACATTGTAAATGAGGCCTTAGTCAACAAAACATCGATGTTACCAATTATCGATGTTCAAAATGAAAACATCGATGTTAATAAAGCATCGATCAAAAACAACCTATATTTTTAAACATCGATGCTGTCTTAAAACTGACTAAGTAATCCCTAAAATGAAATTCATGGGCAACAAAATTTAATATTACAGTGACCTTTTTTAGTTATAATGAAGATTAAAAATGAAAACAAACAAAAATAATAAGAACAAATACTCGGCCTGAAAGCTAGAGCTTTCGAGGGGTCACAGCATCCTGACATCGCTGAAGATGGGTTCAGGAAGAAGAGGGGAAGCCGTATGCCAACGGCGCCCATGCGTACGCCGTCTCTCCATTGCGAAACACAAGGAAATACGTACGAATACCAGGGCGAGATAGTCCGCTCGATGAAGACAGTACCATTGGTGTACTCTACCGAACAGTACGTGAACTACTGTGTCACTTCGATTCTGGTGGCACCGTAGGTGGCTCAGAGGTTTAGGAGGAGGCCGACACAGATAGCTCTGCGCCCTGTGCGTTTGAAGAGAGTATTAATACAGCATCGAATGACTTAGCGCTCGTTCAAATGAATTACAATAAAGAAAAATATTTTGGAGAAATACTTTAAACACCCTTTTGTTGTGATTTTACTTTCTAGTTGTAGGTGGTGTCATGGAACCCTTGCGCAGTTTTGATATAATATTCTTGTCTACGAAATAATCAAACTACCTACTCCTATCGCATCTAACGAATTGAGAGTTCAAGAAAACGTGCGCCGACAATACCATTATTGCAAGTAATACTGCAAAATGAAATTTCGAAAGAAATTTTTCTCTAAGTCAGCAAACGTCTTCCAATTCTCCTCTCTAATCCAATGACAAATGGTCGTACAGAAGCTGTACGATCATTTTCAACAATGAAGTGGATATAAACATTTCATGGAAATACAATGGCAACCGAGCGATCGTGTGCCCTGGCAATGCTGTCCAATTCTTGTAGAGACGCTACTTCGTAAAACCAGAAACTTCAATGAATTACGGAATAAATGTGTGCATCTGAAAAATCATCATTTGGATGTTCAACTCAAGTAAACAAGGCAAAATTACAATTTCCTCATTTTTGGGAAGAGTGATAAAACTGATAATAACTGTCTCGTTCGCAATGTTGCTTAATTAAACTGTTGGAACGTGGAGACATGTACGTTCAGAAGGGTTAAGCCCAAAAGTAATAGAAAGCAATAAATGAGAAATTAAAGCATTATTTTCAAGACTGGTTATTAATATTGGAAATAGCCCTTCTTTCTACCAGCAAAATTCGTAATTTTACGAATTATTAATTACGTTAGATTCATAACTCGTTTCGTTTGAATGACATTCGTAATTATTTTCCGAATAATTTAGTTATTGAATTGAGCACCAGGAAATAATTACGACTGTAATCCTGATGTTTTCTACGTAATTTTAATATTTTTCATCCAGAATTATGTCGTGCTAGCTCAGTTAATTGGGTTCGAAGTTGATAATTGTTGCTACTTACTCTGCAACCAATTACTCAATCTGCCATCCATACGGAGTGGCGAGGTATCTGAAAATCTATTCAAAATATCTACTACTGGATTGCACGTAACGAATTATGATATTCAGCTTTCTTTAAAAGTAACAAATTGGAATTTATTAGAATGTAAAATATTATGATTGTAATAAAAGTTAAACAATAATTGTCACATCGTTAATCAAAATGAAATTATCTTTGGTCATGACCAGTTTTCTCTATATTACAATAGTTATAAAACCTTGTTATTCATTCGTGGGTCTTCGCGCGCTTTCCACTTCTTCGTTCGATGGCGCCCCGTAGAACATTCACCGTCGACGCAGCAGAATCTTGTTTCTGGATAAAGCCCTCGCCTAATGTCCGTGATCTGGTTCCAAATTCTCCCAGCGATACTATTATAATTCGTGACTTTCCTCACTTGCGTCTCGGGTGGACGCCTAGAAACGTATCTTTACTACAAGAAAACTCTCTCCTAATATAAAAAACGATAGTTAATTTTATACAACTATCAATTACAGCCTTTCCTCGACGTGGTAAAATATATCAGGAGCCGACCCGCTCATCACCACGTTGCTCAAGCGAAAGAATGTTCTAAAAACTCGGAAGCATCCTAATTTTATATCTTTTTCTTTTGTCTCTCAAAACAATGCTTATTCCGCCTCTGCTCTGTCACTTCAACCTAACGAAAATGATCCTTAACGCCGGTTGTTTGTTATATAGCGACCCCCTCGCGATCGTCTATTGCCATCCCTAAATTCTATGTCAAATAAAATGATATTTCCATAATAAAAATGGTTCGTCAGTTTGGTATATCACAGTATAAATTGAATATTATTAAGAGACGTAGGCTTCCGCGGCCGGAGTCGTTGAATTCTTGGCTGTCCGGGATTAGCCGTGTCATGGACACCCCCCCCCGCGGACGGCCAATGACGTGGCCGCGTTTTTGACCCGCTTTCTTCCGGCTTTTCTCCCGTCCCCGGCGACGCAGACTCATTTTCCAGATATGCATTCTGTTTAGTTCTCTATCCTCTTCCCTTTCCGCCCTACCTCCCTCCCCCATATTATCTGGTCTCCCGTTATCGCTCCTATCCCTTTCCGCCAATCGCGGGCCGCCTGCCCTTCTCCCATTGGTCGCCGCTGCGGCCAATCGGTTCGCGCACCCGCCCAATATATTGCGACACGCTAGCCTCTCGGTAGTTTTTTTTCGAGTTTCATGTTTCAGTTTTCTCGTTTTGCGTGAGCGTTCGAGGTTGACGCATCTCCCGCTCCCTCCACCCCAGCACTGAGAACGCGTCGCGAGGTCGCAGCACCGCCCGCTCCCTCCGCGTTTCGCGCGGAGTTCTGCCGCGCCGCAGCGCCCGCCGCGCTAGCGAACGGCCTTCGCCCGCCCCCGCGCTTCTACGCCCGCTCGTGGAACCGCATTACTGCAGCCAGTGCAGCTGGTCGTCGCTTGGAGAATACATTATTCCGAAAGAGCAAACATTTCTCCTTGCGTCGCCAGTCACTATTGCCTGTAATGCGCGCATAACACCGCCACGCTGAGGACGAAACTCCAGCCCCACCGCACCACGGCGGCGGCCGCCCGCCGGCCTACTGTGTTCAATGGGAAGCTGAAACCAATTCCGAAGAGGAAAATCTTCTCCATTCCCCTGAAGGACGGCATCTCGGCACCCGCCGACGCACCATCTTCTTCTCCGATCTTCGACGGTAAGGCCGGCCAGCGGAAGCGTGGAATTGCAGTTTCTAGTAGGCTTTTCTCCATCTGCCCCCTGTTGACAAAATAAATGTAGGGCCCTCTGGCGACCCAACTATCCCCGGCGCCATGGCACCCCCTGACAAAGACCACGAAGACAAGACAAACGAAAAGACAGACGAGAACAACGTAGGCGAGAGCGGAAATGCTCCACACGCACTAACGCCATAATCCTGGAAAACGGAGGCAATGCAGAGCCCTTAAAGCACAAAAATGTCATAGATGAGGACGGATTTATTACGCCAAGTAAATTTTTTAAGAGGCGGGAAATCCCGGAACCGCCCTCGGTTCCAATCACTAACAGATTCAACAGCCTTGCGACCGGAACCGCACAAAATGCAACTCCCTCCTATCTTAATGAAACCGCTGAACTCCCCGATGAAACGGAAACGGAGACGCCAAAAAGGGCAGAAATCAGCGCACCAAAGCCCACTGCCAATGTGCGGAGAGCGCACCAGGGCAGCATAGGCGCGTTCTTCCTTGATAAGAGCGCCATTCAAAACCCCACAGCACTCCTCCAACGCTTGAGAGATCAAGCGGAGAAGCCGCTGCGCGCCCAAATTACAAGCACGGAATTGATCAATCGCCCTAGCACGGTGAACGATCACCAAAAAATAAGAGTTCCTAAAAAGGCAAAATCAGACTCGGACGCCCTCTGCGCGTACCATTTCCATCGCGCCACCGCAGAACGTCGACACCGTCTGATGATTAGGGGCCTCGACCGTAATATCAACTATGAGGAAATAAAATCAGAATTGGAAAGAAATAGCATAAAGGTTCACCACATCGGTGAACGAAAGAGAAAAATCGGGCCACAAAACTTCCTGCCTCTTGACATTTATCAGGTAGAAATCAATTTCAGTCAAATCACCGCGATGCGTAACATCAAATACCTGCTTCAGTACCGCGTGTACATAGAAGAACCGCATGAAAATGACCGTATCCCGCAGTGCACCTCATGCCTACTGTGGGGGCACACAAAAAACGGGTGCCACAGCCCTGCTAGCTGCATGGGATGTGCAGGCAATCATGCTACATCCGACTGCAGAGCTGACAAAGAAGTGTCAAAGCCGAAATGCGCGAACTGTGAGGCGGAGCACCCCGCCAACTTTAAATGCTGCCCCGTTTTCCTCAATGCTGTGGAAGTCCGTAAAAAAATGGTAAAGAAATTACAGGAAGCAAAAGAACTGCGCAACGCGTCCCGCGGAGCACCGCAAAAAAACGAGAAAGAATTCCCGAATCTAAAAACCACCGCTCCGCCAGGCGCCAAGTTTCCCTGGCAGACGCAACCCACCGTACAGGAAAGCTCTGCGGGTGGCAGCCAGCCAGTTGCAATATCGGAACTAGGCGAACTTATCGCGCTCATAAAGGAAATTAATTTATCTAAAGTAATAACAGGCATCAAAACCGCTCTCAATATTCTGAAAGAGTAAGGAGACATGCTTAGCAAGGCTCTCACTGCTATGAAAGCCGTCGCTTCTTTATTCTAAATGCCTCCCCCACAAAATCGTCTCTACAACATCGCGTCTTGGAACGCAGGAGGTACCGTGTCCGCTAGCAAAGCCGAAATCGAAAAATTCTGCAACGACTACTCCATAGCTATTCTTCTAATACAAGAAACCTTCTTCACAACAAGCCGTTCCTTCTCGCTTTGAGGTCATCATATCTACCGCGATGACCGACCGACCGGCCGAGGTGGCGGGACCGCAATTGCAATCCGGGGTGCGCTCCCGCACACGCGAATCAATACTCCAAACCTACAAACGATGGAGGCCACAGCGGTGGAAGTGGGCACCGCAACGGGTCCCGTCACCTTCATCTCAGTGTACCGCAGCCCTTGTCGGCAATTTATCACGGAAGACCTAACTGCGCTCGTCTCCCTAGGCGAAACCGTTCTGCTAGCAGGCGACCTAAACGCGAAACGCGTCGAATGGGGCTGCAGACGCAACTCGCAGGCGGGCGACCTTCTCCATAAATTCCTTCTCGATTCCACTTCTGTCACCATTCTGCCCCCTTCCGGTCCTACCCATCTTTTAAATGATGCTCCTCACGACATACTTGATATCTTCATCCACTCTTCCTCGCTTAATCCGACAGTACCAAACCCGCTCTCGGAACTACGTTCCGACCACCTTCCCATCATTTTCGCAATAAATCTCGGCGCCTATCCCTACTCATTTTCTAACTCCATATCCACCGCAAACTGGAAAGATTACCGCAACCGAATAGCCCACAAACTGCACCCTTATGACCGCGCCCCCGCCTCACCTATCGAAATCGAACAAGCAATCGAAAAATTCAACCATCAACTTCGCTCGGCCTACAACCGCTTCACGGTAAAATCCGAAATCACCCGAAAAGATGCCCTCCCGTCTTTAATCATATCTCAAATCCAAGCCAGGAGACGGGCGCAGAGCAAATACTACGCGACAAGGGACGCCGACGACAAGGCCGCGTTTCAGCGCATCCGCAGAAACGTTTCTCGTCTCCTATGCGCACACAGGGCTGAACAATGGGAGAACTACATTAAATCAGCCGACATCAAAGACCGAACAGACCTCTGGAAAATCCAAAAGACGCTACGCAAACCACAAGAACCAGTGGCAGGACTCCGAGACACAGACAACAGAATAATAACTTACGAGCCGGTTAGAAAAGCCGAAATCTTCACCAAAGTTTTAGAAGAAACCTTCTCGCCCACCCCCATCAGGAGCTATATAAAAGAAAATGGAGTTTACATACGTAATGACGGAAAAATTCAAGACAACGGCGAAACGGTATATATCGGTAGCCTCAATAATACCTTCACTGAAGACGAATTAATTGTAGCACTTAAACTTCTGAACCTCAAAAAAGCTAGCTAACCGGACCGAATCAATGCAAGCATGCTAAAATATCTCCCCGTAGCGCCGTTAAACTACTTTTACAAATATTCAACTCCTGCATTTCTATCAGCTATTTCCCCGAAACATGGAAGCAAGCCACAGTAATTCTGATAAACAAACCCGAGAAAAAACACAGAGACCCTAAAAATGACCGCCCGATAAGCCTTTTATCTCAAACAGCGAAACTTTTCGAACGTCTACTGCTACCGAAAATAAGATCTCACATAGACGCCAACAGCACCATGCGCGGCACCCAATTCGGGCTCAGGTAAGGTCGCTCCGCGGCAATGCAAGCCTTCCGCCTGGCAATGGAAGCATCTTCTTCGCTATCCCATTCTTGAGCACTTTCCGCACTTTTCTTTGATTTCTCCTCCGCCTTTGATAAAGTCAACCACCGCCTTCTACTTCAAAAATGCAACCATCTTTCTCTCAACCACCTTCCTAACCACCTTTATCTTCTTCTCAAAAGCTATCTCCAAAATAGAACATTCCAAGTCCGCTACCAATCTCACTTTTCTAGTAAAAAACCGATTCTCGCCGGCGTCCCACATGGAGCCGTGCTCTCTCCTACTCTCTTCACACTATTTATCCACGACCTACCTACCTTTCCTCTCGTCAGTGAATATCTATACGCCGACGACGTCGCCTTTACATCCAAAGCCACTACCTTTCGCTGTCAAACGCCTACAAAAAGCAGCAAATTCGCTCTATCACTGGTGCTTATTAAACGGGCTCTCTATCAACCTACAAAAGTGCCAAGCAGTCATATTTACGTGGAGTCGGAAAGAAAATCCCCTCCCGATAGAAATAAACGGGTACAGATTACCGTGGCGGGAAACTATCGACTATCTAGGAGTCACTTTCGATGAAAAATTAAATTGGAAGGAGCAATGCAATAAATCAGCAAAGAATATGGGCTCCCGCATAACGAGAATTGCTCCACTACATCGGGCAAAAAACCTCAAAAGCAAAACCAAAACCCGGCGTGCATTAGAAGCGCAGGAATCTAAGCCTGCCAAGCATGGGCCACGGCAAGCAAATCTCACCTTCAAAAGCAGCATTTGCTCAATGGATCAGGGAAACTGGACGAAAAACCTGATCGAGATGGGGGTCATTGACCCGGAAGCTGTGTTACAATAGTTGTTACAGGTTGTTTATACTCATTTATACATTCCAAATGGTAATTAATGCATTATGTATCATTGTTAAAATTAAGGTTACTTTTCTTGTGATGCTCAGTATAGTCTCTAATTGTATAGAAACAGTTATGCAGCAGAAACGATTTTACTTGGGATTTAAACTTTTCTATTGAATTTAATCGTTTAATGTCATCTGGCAAAGTGTTGTAAAATAATGTACATGTATTGTATGTGAATTTTTTGTAATGAGCTGTTGATACTGTCACCTGATGAATATGATTTCTACGTCGAGTGTTATGGTAATAGACTTCGGCATTTTCTGAAAATATATTCCCGCCCTAATGCAAGTCATTTTTTACAAAAACCACTGATTCGTAAATAAAAAGACACGGTAATGGTAGAATTCCTAGATTAATGAATAGAGGCTTACATGAATCACGTGGGTGGGATTTGGTTATTATTCGAACAATTCGTTTTTGTAATCTTAAAGTCTGGGAGCTATAAGATGTATTTCCCCAGAATATTATGCCATATCTCAGGCGGGAATGAACATTCGCGAAGTATACACAACGAGCAGTATGAAGGCTGACTGAATTTGAAAGAATTCTGAACGCGTAGCATAATGAACTTAATTTTGTGTTCAATTCATTTAAATGGACGTTCCATTTAAGATTTGACGTACGGACGAATAATAAACTTACTGACATCCAGACTTATATAAACGAAACCTCCATAAAAGAAATAGACAATATCTTCTCCAAAAACTCTACTTCCCCACTCTTCCAGAAATACTTGCAATATTACTGTAAACAATCCGAAAAAGGTCGCAAAAAGCTACCGACTGACGCCCGCTTTCTCAGACCCCCATAAAACAAAATAAACTCAGCAGCGGAATATCCGCAAACTCTAATAAAATACTTTCAGCTCACAAACAATTTATCCTTCGACTATACTTCTAAAATTATCTTTTCCACATTTCCAAGTATTCCGGAAACCGCAACTGCACGCCAAACTGGTACCGCGCCTGCGGGATGCAACCAACACTACAGGAGCCGCGGTGCCGCCCGCAACCGCGAGCGGCGTAAGGTCCCCTGCTCTTAGAAGCAGCTCTACATAATAACACCATGGCGGAAGAGCGCCTCACGGCGTAGGCCGCCTACATCTCAACAAATACCTCACTACTTCTCGGTAGCAGTATAGCTCTGAAGAAGGCCACAGCAAGATGGCCGAAACGTCAGCTCCATCGACCATGACGCGGCTGATCCCGGACAGCCAAGAATTGAATATTATTAATATTGAAATAAGGAATTGAGTTGAATTATAAAATACATTCGATCATTCTTGACAAAGATTAAAATTTTAATATTTTATGTGACAATGAAAACTTCTCGTTCAGTACAGCTTTAAGTACATTGTTTGCTGTCGAGAATGTATTACAAGCTGCAGACAAGTTGGAATTATGCAATTGAGGGGGTGCTCCGCATATAATAAAAGGAAAAAGGTGTCTTGTGCTGAAGTTCATGGAAATGGGTCTATAATCATTATTCTTAGTTTTGAATTCTTGGGTTGTTTGCAGAGAGGTAATTTCCTAGCTGGATCTACATATAAATTAGTACTTTGTTTGTGAAGAATTCCTTTATCAGAATCAGACCAGATCTTGATTTTGTTAATTTCATTTTATGACCCCCAAAGATATGTAGTATTTTGTTCTTAACATAGTTTGTATATCTGTGATATAGAACCAATGCATTATTTTAGTTGCAAAATGTGTACATATGCATCAGTACCGAGGCATAATTCACTTCATAAGATAATCTGTAAACAAAATTGGGAAAAAAATTCTACTAGAAAATTACAATTGAACTGAAATTGTTTTTCAATGAGGGCCAGAGTTGTGTATACTGTTATGATGAACAAGGCTGTTGACTGAACAACATGAATGTCAAATGATTAATAGTAAATCACTATTGAAGTGATTTTCGTAAATGCAATCACTATTGTTTTTTGTTGTTATTATAACCTCAAATCCTATTTTTAAATGGAAATCCTCATTCTTTCGTTGCATAGTTGCAAATATGCATGGCTCTCACTACACATTTCAAAACGTTTAACACCTCTGTCAGGCTTTATAATGTTTTAAAAGAGTCCAATATATTTACTGTTGGATCTCATCGATTTTGTACGTCTAGTGACCAATATCCCTTTCTTGCAACGAAAACATCATAAAATACTAAATTCGCGAGAAGCCATCATAAATGCCCAAATTGATCGTGCGCACCGCACGGACAAGCGAGGAACTAGCCTAAAATTGGCTTCAGAAAAATTTCCCAAAAAGGCGGCTGTAACACCCCTGTACAGTTAATACACCGTGTAGTGTAATGTAAGTGAAACGGGACCAATAACTTAGGTTCACTATAACCGGAGTCAACTGTAGTTGGCTAAGCATTTAACCATAAAAAGTTCAAATTCTGAAATTCACCTCTTTTGATATCTGGGGAATGAGAAGAAATATAATGGTTTGTCAACTCGACAAGTAATAATTGCTCCATCAAAGAGCACTACGGTACGGACCACGTTTGGAGGACATGATGGCAAATGAGCAGCACCATTACTCAATGCGAACATGATAGTGGTGAATAGCAGAGTGTATTATAACCTCATTATAACGAGTATGGCGAATACCTAAGCAAGGCTGGTAAACTACGTGTTAATTTTCGGGACTGGTCCGGTTTCACCAACATACACCCAACGTGACGTTAGTAAAGGAGTCGTTAAAATGAACGTCTCCGTTAAGATTTGTTCCGTTTCACCAACGGTTCCGCGGCTTCAGTTAGCTAATCGCGTTTACTTTAATGGGTGTACAAAATGCGTAAGTATTTGCTTTTAGAAGGCCGCGAACTGAAAATTCACTGGTGAGTATGTTTACTCTGCTTACAAAGAATAAAGCAACAGTCTAGCCAGCGCCCTCTAGAATACAAAGCCAGGCGACGGGCAGCCATCTTGCCAATGACGTCACGGTGAGTAGGCCCACTAGCCCCGTCACGGGCTCTCTGCTGCAGTCAATAGCAAGGGCATTTCACGATTTATTTCTCCCTGGCACTTCATTTCCCAACAACAAATTTCAGTAACGAAAATCTAATATTTTGAGAATGAAGTTACTTTTATTTCCGGAAAATGTTTCTTTGAAAAAAAAATAAAACTTCCTACAACTACCAACAAAATTGGAATCAGAAGTTAATAAAAAATACATTTTGATTAATTTTAAAAATAGTAATTTATTTTGAAAAAAATCATATGGCAATTTACATATTACACAATACATGTTTTGGGTATTAAAAAAGAAAACAATAAATATTTGAGTCGTTTTTTCTCAATACATGTGCATACACATTCCATTTCGGTACATCAAACATGAATACTCATTAACATGACAAATACTTTTTACAGAATAGGCGATTTAAAATATTTTAAGTAAGAAAAGTAGATGCAAAACTATGGTGAACGCTAGATTTCAAGCTGGGATATCAAGTAATAATTATGTTTATATTACATTTTTACAACAACCAAAAAAAGGTTTTTTCCTTTTGGATTTGGAAAATGCCTATGACAAAGTACGCTATAAAAATCACTGTTTCACTTTTTACACAGTTCACAGTTTCACTTTTTTTTAAGGGTGATGGGGAGCTGGCACAACACCCAACCCTCCTCCTTTATCCGAGCTTGGGACCGGGAATGGTTTCCTGAGATACTCTATCTCCCCAGTGCCCAGTAAGGAAGTATATTGAAATTATTTGAGAAAATTTACTGAACCCAACGTTCTGCAAGTATAGACCGATTTTCCTAAGGATGAGCCAAAGTGACAGTTCGTGAAAACAAGTGAACATCACATGTATTTCAGAGGAGTATCCCTCCGCCACGACAGCTGTTCAGTCACACTCCTTCGTAAAGTGCTAATGGCTCCAATGAAAACATCCCTGTGCAGAAGTCTAAGAGTTTCGCTTAAATATATGCACGTACGCGAGTTCGGGAAATATTTAAATTTAATTACGTATGTGAAAAATCTCGTAACATACTCTCACAATCAGTAACAAAAAACTGCCACGAATGTAAATAGAAAGCTCTCAATCAGAGCTAGCCACACAATAGCACAAAGGCCGGAACCACGTGCATCGGGACGCATCTCGAATTCAAGTCTCGGTTATAAAATAAACATATTTATCACACAAAAAGTAAAGTCAATGTAATGTTAATAAAAAATAATTTTTACAGAAGAGCACATAACATTGCACTTCCTAATTTCATTTATTTCTCGTGGCGCACTATATTTTTGTCGGGCGAGGACATCACAAAAGGAAGCATCGAAGCCATCTACAAGTTAGCCAACTGCAAACGAACGAATGCAGGAAGGGAGTGTAATGGGCACGACCCCAGAACCTTCAGTTATGTTGCCAGCACTAGCTGTCACTTTGGCTCATCCTTAAGAAAATCGTTCTATAGTACTGGTGGGTTCAAATTTTTATTTTACTGGTTGTATTTATTGTCAGTATTAGAATTTACCAGAATATTCTCCTAATTCAATAATTGGTTTATATACATTATATTTTATTCACAGTATTTTCCATTACAGATGATGAGCACCTTCATTTTTTTCCACTATCGCCGTGTTTAAAAATCTGAAAAAAATGTTATAGGTTATAATATACGTTCTAGGGGAAAAAACTGAGACAGTACTTAAATGTTATGAGGTTGAAAGTCCATTTCAAAAATTTATTTATTTTTGTTCTATATGAATTTGGTGTCAGAATTAGTTGACAAAAATACCTTAAAATTCAACTATTATTTCCTGTCTCTCCAATTTTTTCAGCCTGATACATGGAAGAGAAGCTGAGAAAAAAATAAAACATGAAAAACATGGTTCTCATATCTTTGCAACAATTGCCCTAAGAGGCTGATATTTTGTGAATCTTGGCATTTTTTATTCTCTTTCATATAAGCATCACAATTATCAATTTGGTTTGGGGGCATTTTTCACCACCTTATTCAGCTATGCCCTTAAACCTGGTTACAACTCGCTTTTGTTGGCTTGGAGCATTCCCTTTATCACATGCAAACACATCTTCATATTTTTACTGAGGGTCAGATTAATCCTACTTTTCCAGCTAGCAGTGTACCTAGTTTTTTTAGCCTGCCTGAACTTTCTTTTGTCACACAACTATAGAAATTGAGACTTCAAAAATTTACTCATTTCAATATTTTAACCAGTAGCACAACACCACCTCCAATGACATATATTCACAAATATATATTTACTAATTTTCTAGAGTAATGAATGTCATTCAACATCTCAATCCAATGTTACAAATAACAATAAATCAAAACATAAAAATTAATTTGAAACTTATATCTGTAAAATTTTCTTTATAAATAAAAATCAAGTCAGCTACATACTATAGCTATAAAACATCATTCCCACGTTGAAAAATCCTACTTGTGCCACTATACAACAATTTTCTTCAGTGGTCTGTCAATTTATTATGTTTGGTTGTCAAAGGAAAAATACCAGACAATTTCTAAAATGATAAATTGTGTAAATAATGTTTCATCATGTTCTTTCTTTCTGAAATTGCATAATTTCTTAAAAATTCATTAATTAACTTTTCAATGTTACTGCTCTAGGTTGCAAGAAATAATTATCACTGTTTCTCGCTTTAAAAAAAAAAACATGGGGAACGACATTCGCATGTTCTAAGAGATAACACAGCACCCTCAATTATGATTACGAGATCAACAAGATAGAAGAGTCGATTTAACCTTTTTTTAAGAGAGAAAAAAAAAAGTATGTATTTCCAATGTATATTCATTCCTTACTCTGTATTTCCTAGTTCTCAAGTAGGCTTCAACACAAACTATTTTTATTAGCACTCTCAAAAATCTCTTAGAATGAATATTACAAATTTTTAGAAATTCAAAATACATAACTTTTTTTGAAATCTCTTTAATATGCACATTTTCAGCAATTTGTATGCATTATTGCATTTGTGAGTAGAAATGCTTCAAATTGTTTTTCGAAAACACAAAATTTCCCTGTGAATAAGAACTTCAAATTTTGCATTTACACCAGGGCATAAACAATTATTTCTTAAAGACAGCTCCAAATTTTTCAACAAAAATTTACATACAGGATGGGGTTTATCTTTTTTAATATTTTAAAAGTAATATTTTGAATCTACCATTAGAAAACCGAAAAATTAAAAAAATGTATTTTGGGCAGCGATTGATGGCAGTTGGCAAGAGGATGGGGCAAGACTGTAAAGCTAGCCCACACCACGGAAATTAGATAACTTTACCTCGAGAAAGACTGAGCCATTCTGTAGCACCACAAATTTTATTTATAATTCAAAACACTATGCTCTTAACAATGGAAGCATCAAATATTGTGCCTTACAGGTACACGGTAAATCTGCACATTGCAATGTAGAACCAAATGACTAGTTTCCAAACTCTGCTGCCTAAATCAAAAACATGTCAGTACATTATGTAGTTAGTTCTTAACATATACTTTAACATTACAAATAATATTTAACATTATTTGTAATATTATTCTATTTTATTAATAAACTCATAATATTTTCATTTAAAATCTTAATTCATTCAATATTTAAATTACAACAATTATAATATTAGTCTACAATTTTATTTTTCATTATTTATCTTTCCTAATACACATTAAACAGAAAAAAAATAATAAAACAAAACTATTAGTTTTATTTATATTGAGCTGTTGAGTGTCAATTGTAAGATAGAGGCTTAAATTTTGGGAAACCATTGAAAATTTACAAGGCTAAAATTTGTATTTAGTCCTTTATAATATCTTTGTCAGAATGTGAGACAGAAGGGTGCATACTCATATTAGTTTTCTATTTTCTTCGGTCTGGGTTAGCTAATCAAACTTGCCCCATCATCTTGCCAGCTGCCATCTATCACTGCCCAAAGTACATTTTTGTGACATTTCTTCCTCTATTACCGATGTACGAGAAGTAAAAAAAATATATTTTTGTAACTTTTGAAAAAACAAAACCATACAGCAATATGACATTCATATCAACATATAGGGTATATTTGGCCCTACCCCTATAGAACGATTTTCCTAAGGATGAGCCAAAGTGACAGTTCGTGAAAACAAGTGAACATCACGTGTATTTCAGAGAAGTATCCCTCTGCCACTGTTCAGTCACACCCCCTTCGTAAAGTGCTAATGGCTCCTGTGAAAACATCCCTCTCCTGGTCTCATCAGTCTCCGGGAAATATTTAAATTTAATTACGTATGTGGAAAAATCTCTTAACATTCTCTCACAATCTGTAAAGAAAACTGCCACGAATGTAAATAGAAAGCTCTTGAACACAGCTCGCCACACAACAGCACAATAGACGGAAATACATGGATCAGTACCCATCACGGTTTTAAAATGAACTTAATATTTATCACACGAAAAGTAAATTCAATGTAATGTTATTGGAAAAACAGAATTTTTACAGAAGAGCACATAACATTACACTTCCTAATTTCAATTATTTCTCAAAGCACTCTATATTTTTGTCGGCAGAGAACTTCACAAAAGGAAGCATCAAAGCCATTTACAAGTTAGCCAACTGCAAACGAACAAATGCAGGGAGTCTAATGGGCTCGAGGGCACATCGACCACAGAACGTTCACAGTTATGTTGCCAGCACTAGCTGTCACTTTGGCTCATCCTTAGGAAAATCGTTCTATACCAGAAGCTAAAAGAAAAAATTTGGAGCCTTTTCCAGAAAATCTTGTTTTTGTATTTTTTTAAATTGCAAATATTTCAGCAAATTTTGCTCAAAAACTGCTACAATTTTCAAAAACATGTACATGACATTAATGACAAAACTAATTATGGACAACAAATTTCATTTAATGAAAAAATCTCTATCCTCGATTTTGTAGTTGTAGGAAGACACTGGAAAAAATACTAACTTTTGCAATTTTCGATAATTCAGAGTTTAACGGGAAAATCGGACCTATGATACCTTTATAAGTGTATTATTCTATTCTTACAAGAAATTTAAAGAAAAAATTTGGAGCTGTTTTACAGAAAATTTTGAAGATGTCCAGGGTCTTCATGTAAAGTAACCCCAAATTTTAAACAATGATTTTAAAAATCTTAAAGCTTCAATTCTAGGCAGATGGACAGGAGTTTCTTCAATTTGGAAAAATTCATAGGCATGGTTTAGGCGCTATACTGCTGTTTTAAGAAAGCTGCCTTTCAAGGTCACTGAAGGCCTGTCACAACGGTGGCATTTAGGCATGGTTTTTCATGTCTTTCTCAGTGGTGTCGCATGCTTGCAACGGTGCAACTAATGGCTCGACTACGACACGAAAAACCTCGCCTTAATGCCACCATGGTGTCGGACCTTCAGTGACCTTCAGAGGCAGCTCAGTAACAACTGCAGTGTAGTAGTGTTCACGGACAGTCAGACAGACCCTTTGGCGGGAGGGGAAAAAAAAACAACTCTTTTCGGTATCAGGGGACCCCAAAATGTGTATTTCCGTTGAAATCGATTTTCCACAGCATCACCTAACTTTCTCTACACTACATATATTACTACATATGTACATACATATATATGAGAAAGTAAAAAACATAGGAAAAAAGTAATTTTTGGCAATTTATAAGCTGGTAATAAATAGCAATTTATTATTTTCATCAGTTTGAAAATAATATTTCCAAGTAAATACAAAATATCCCTGATGTTTCCAGTGAAGTTCCAGTTCTTTGAGAATTCCTAAGTTTTCAGGTATCTCCACCCTCTCATATGACAGTTATGTCGTAAAGAGATGAGCAAAATCCTAATGAAACAAATCAAAACTAATCCATTTCAAACTTATCCATTCTATTTTACTCCCAAAAGAAAAGAACACCTAATGCTTAACCAAAATATCAACATCCAAAACACTGCAAAATGAATGGAAAGAACTTATTACTATTATTATTATTTCAGTAATTTCAGGGTCATATAATGTAATATAGTACCTACTTTAGTAGAAAATATTTTTTATTCTCTAGTACAAATTGGTTTTTAGAAGTCTTTGTGAAAAGCTTTAACATGTCTACCCAAACTTTTCCGGCCACTGTATTTTTTGTTACATACACGGCATGAAAATTCCTTTCCTTCATGACGTGAAACATGATCTTCAAATACAGATTTATTCCTAAAATTCCTTTCACAGTAGGTGCACTGGAATAAAGGTTCATGTTTTGATTCATGAACTCTTCGACTCTGCCATGTGCGGAACATCTTATCACATTTTCTACACTTGAGTGGCTTTTCCCCTGTATGCCATCGTTCATGAAGCAACCACTTTACTCTTTGGTCAAACGATTGTAAGCAGTACTGGCAAGTCCACTGTCCACACACATGGAGAAAAAGGCTTTTCTCAGAATGCACAACTTTGGGGCATGACGAGCATTTCAATTCCTTCTTCTCAGTCAGATGAACCGCCAGAGAAGTCATATCATTAAACTTTTCTTGACATACTTCTATAGGACAAACATACATGACACCATTTTCAGAACCTTCTGCAGAAATCACTTCCTGACGAAAATTTTCCATTTTAAATACGGTTTTCACCTTCCCCAACTCATGTCTCCTTTTATGCATATTATAATAAACTTCTTGCATAAATAAAGCCCCACAAAGTTCACAACAATACTTCCCAGAACGGTCTTCTGCACCATGAATTCTTTCAAGGTGAATTTTGAGATAAGTAGAAGATTTAAAGAATTTGTGACACTTATCACATAAGTATTTCTGAGGATTATTATGTTTATTTTTATGTCTTTTCAAGTCTTTTCTACAAGGCACTTCAAGACCACACACTTCACAAATTGTTGATAACTGACGACACATTGCCATGTGATTCTTACGATCAGCAGAATCCCTAAACAGTTCGTAACAGAAACGACACTTATAAAAAGTGTTACGATACATATGAAAGCTTTTAGCAAACTCTTTTTTAAATAATTTGTCTTCTTGTAATATGCTAGTTTTGCTCTCTCCACAATGTGTACAAATGTCATTTCCTCCCATCTCATCTGTTGGAGGCCCATCTTTAGCACCCAAAAGCCTCTCCTCAGTCTGAGTTTCAGCATTTCGTTGGACTTCACTGCAAGAAATAAAAACAATTTCACTATCAAAACAAAAATACAAATGAATGTGAAAACACTTCCATATGTTGTAAATTTAACTAGACCCTAACAGAGGAAAAAATCTGAAGCAAACACTTACCACCAAAACAAAAATAAAATGTATTTCTAAACATTAAAAAGAAATTGGGAAATGGGTTTCAAATCAATATAACTTTCAATCAATTACAACTTAAGGAAAGTCAAATACATACCTTGTATTTAGGTTATTAACACTTATCTGAAAAATTAAAAAAGAAAACCTATTCAGTGAACAGTTTAAAAACAGATCTACATTTATCAATTAAATAGAATTTATAAAAAATACACTGCATTCTTTGGTCTAGAGAAAAACCTTTTCTGAAAGTTACTTATAAAATTAGAATTTGAAATTAACATTCTCGGAATTTCAATAATTTAGTTTTCATGTATAATTTTATTTACAAAATATAAAATTGATATTGTTGCGAGTTATTTTAACACTAGAATGCCTGAGCTCTGCACTCACCAAGAATGCAAACAACACATCATTTTTACAGCTGATTACTTTAAGTGCTATTTGTGCAATATGAAAGAATTTATATACAGTGGAATCTCATTAGCATGTTCCCCTTTATCATGTTTTCCCATTTAGTATGTTCATATTTTCAAGTCCCAGTCCCAATTCCATCAAATTATTCATTTACACATTTAACAATCTCACTTAGCATGTATTAAGTTTGCGTAGGTAATTTGCTTCAAGAGAGACACGTTTTTGCGATGCACCAGCACCATCTTTAATTTGTTGCTTTTATGGTACTTTTGGGTACCATTTTACTTTCAGTATGATTCAAGATACAGAGAAATGAATTTGGTTGCCCATTTTTTTCTGTTAAGCCTGTGTCACATGAGCGTTGAGATGACACGCGTCACCTAATGCTGATGACATCAGCTGCGTCAATCCTGCGCACATGAGTTGCTCAATGCATGTCCTAAATTATTACTATCTAATGTGAAACAGCACACAAGTGCACGTGGTGACGTGCAATGTGCCCACAGCACAAGTAAGACACACAAACTACATCATAAGTCAAGATAACGTGTGTTTTCTGCCTTTCAATGCGTGACGCACCACACTGCCAAGATCGCTTGTGTGCAGTTTTGGATAAGATAGTGTTAATGTACAATCCAAGTGACTCTTGTGTGCAGGCATCGTCAAGCGTCAACGCAGTTGATGTCATCAGCGTTAGGTGACGTATGTCAGTGCAATGCTTGTGTGACTTTGTGTGGGATTTAATATGTATTACTTTGAGCTTTTTTTTGTGTAATATTTTTTATGTTTTATTCAATGTCATTTATGAGTAAATTCGTTCATCCAGCAGATATTTGTGTGTGAACATCAACATTTTCCTGAGTCATCCTACTCATTGATACGATGTGTAATCTACAATTATTGCATCAAACAATGTGAAAACTCTACAAAATAAAATGTACACATATGTAATGACACAACAAGAAATGCATTAATGGACAAAAATGCCATGGAAATATTTTGACACTCACATGAGATTCTTTACCAAAAGTCTTCGAAAAAACTGAATCAGCAGCAACACAAGTTGTATATAACTCATGCCAGTGATTCAAAACTAACAAACAATTGGAACAAATACAAAAAGGCAAAGAATCCTCCACTTTCACCTGCAACATACAGAAAAGTGTTCAGATACCTTTTGATTAAAAGGTTTCAATAAAAAAGCACCCAAGAAAACCCACATATCCATAAATTGAAATTATTTGTGGACTCAATGGAAAACAGATCAGGCACTTTTGCACTTGTTTTTGGCTCCAATGTGGGTGTATCTCCTTGCTATTTGCAGTGGTCCCAAACATTTTTCTAACGGTATTAACTGTCCTTATTGCTTGGTGTACCAAGCGAGAGCCCAAAAGCTTCTAATCTGTCAAAGTTATCCAAATCAAACAAAACACACACACATACCCACATAAACATTGTGGTAAAAATACCTTTTGTCATCTAAAGAGCTTTTAAAAACTGAATTTACTAACAAAATCTCAACCTTAAAATTGTTGGACTGATACTTTTCAATACTTTTCCACTATACTATCACCGAGAAAATGAATACAACAGATTTATGAATTTACTGTAACATTTAAAGTGACCCTGCACAATTTAATTACACTTACTTAACCACAGTTTAATGATCTTTGCACAATACATATTTAAAGATAAGTCTGTATTACTTAAATGTTTTATCTCACAATGCCAAGTATCGCAGATGGGCACAGAAACCTACTTTTACAATCAAATTTTTTTACTAATCCCACAGCTGTAACAATAAAAACATTGTCTCTTTCCTCAAATATATTCCTTACCTCAGTGATATTAATCTTGTAAGTATAAAAGTTATACAAGAAAAATCATTAACTTCTCTAGAGATTTTAATGTAGATATTTTTAATCATCTGGACATAAGTCAAATAATCCTAATCACACCTTGGATTTTTTATATTAAGTGTAATTTGGTTCATTAAAAGAAAAAGAACAAGAACAAGAGAAGAAAAGAAAAGAAAATGTGTTGAACCCTTTTTTGTATTCACATACTTGCAAAATTTAATTTTAGAACCTCATGTAAGCAGATGTATCAATAAAATAATGAAATTAATACCTTGATAGGAAGATACATATCAATTTTCGATGATATAGGCATGTCCTTAGACATATCCAAGGTTGGTTCAAATATAGGCATCAACTCTGATCCTTTCTGTCCACAAAGGCGACATAATTCCTTTCTCAGGTTATCCAATGTGCGCTGTTTCACAAGTAAGTCTTCTTGCTTATCCTTCCAATAATGTTGGGTTTTTATGTAACCTAGAAAATAAAAATACATATTGTAGAATCGCACAAATCAGAAAGTACACTTCCTTCACTCTCCTAATTGTAATGTGGAACCAAAAATGACCATTTTTTCTCCATTACTTATTATTTTTTATGAGATGGATTAATGAATTTTTATGAGTAAACCTCAGGATCACTCTGAATAGGATACAATCAGGTAAAAATTCCTACCATTGATGGGGTTTGAACCTGGGTCCCTCAGGTTAGCAAACAGACTGCATATTATTCACTGCAATATTTGTTTCCAACTCATTTCAAATGCAAAAACAATAGCCATTGCTGTAATTACTGACAGACCATCACAAGTAAATGCTAACACGCTGACATTTACATCATAGAACATTTTAACAATAGTAATATTCTTTTCTGAAGAAGAAACGCCATCAGTCAAAAAGTAACCTATCGGAATTTTCCAATGATCATTGACTCTCACTGCCCTCAGAACCAAAGATCCTTTGCTTCACACTCCCCCAATCCTGACTTGGTAGAAACACATACAAAATCAACATACCCCACAAATTAATTTCTGGCTCCATTTAATGTGTTGCCTGTTTGACATTTTATCAAATATTAAGCCACAGAATAGATGACAGAATATTTGTTTAATACTTTGAAAACTTTCTGATGTAAAACCCGGCAAGCCTTATACAATGCTTTCAAGCAACAATAAACTGAATGTGCTGAACATACCTGTAAGCATCTGGGTGAATAAAAGTTCAAAGTTATTGCAAATACTTGTAGCCTATCTGAACATAACTGTGCCTTCCTTTTTTTGCTGTGATCTAAGAGTTCTAAAAGCATACTGCTATGATTAGAATTAATGAGTGAAATGAGATCATCATTAACTAATTTTTCACTTTACATTCTTGTAGAACATTTTTCATCTTGCATATTTTTTTAGACTCTTTTGCACTTATTTTTCATTTCCTTAAGCCTACCTTTGTATTTTGCAATTTTATCTTCCTTCACTTCCACACTTGTTTCATACTTGTGCTTCAACATTAATGAACTTGACATTGAATAATCATGTTCTGTAGTAGCACTTGGACTAGACATTTCATTCACACTCTCGCTGTCCTTGTGTCCTGCAAAATCATTTCTAGACTTCAGTGGGCTTCTTTCTCTACTACCCTAGAAAATATACACGAAAACGTGTAAGCATGTTATTGAAATTGTATTTTCAAAGATTTTTTTCTTATTATTGACTCCAAGATACACATTCTACCTTATTTTCATGGTCAGGGAAGACGAATATTGTAGGAACAGCATCATCTCTCAACTGTCGCCTATTCACATAATTTGAAAGGTAACAACTTTCCTCAAAATGAGTTGAACACAGTCTTAGGTTTGTCGTAGGGTGAAAATTCTCTCTGCGTACTGCAGAAATCCACTTTTGATTTATGGCAGAATTACTTAGAGGGAATCTAAAACGGAATGAACAAGTTGAAAAGGCAAAGAAGGATAAATAACCTTGAAACCATAATGTTTTTCTTCGAAAGGTAAGTTACCGGTGAAATGTAACATCTCTTCCGTCTTTGTCTTTACTTCCATTCCTCTTGGTACAATTCAAAGCAGCACATGAACGAACCATGTTAATTCTTAATCTTCTTCAATGCCATACACCCACCGAGCACCTATACTGCGGTTTTTACAGAGCTGCCTCTGAATTCCACTCAAGGTCCGTCACCACGGTTGCATTTACGCACGGTTTTTCGCGTCTTTCTCAGCCGTGCCGCAAGGTGTCGCATGCTCTCGACCGTAGCGACCATCAAGCAGTGCTGCAGATGAAGCGACTCTAGCGGCACGGTCAAGAAACACGCGAAAAAACATTCCTAAATGCAACCGTGGTTGCGAAAGAAGCCATCGGGTCCTCAGCTGCACTGGAAAAGGGGGAGAAGAGGGAAAAGCACAACCTTGGTTATAACAAGGTTACAAGTGCTACAATGAGGAGTGCTACAAGCAACGCAAAATAACCCTGAAAGCTTTACCCAAGAACAAAAATACTAATTCAATTGAAGACCTTGAAAACTACTCAAAAAAGGAGGAGAGAGTACAAGAAACTACTAAAAGAAAAAAGGAAAGCACACAGAAAAAGAAGCGATGCAAATAGCGGAGCATCAAGAAACCCATTCAATGCATTGCCCTGAAAAAGAAATAGACAAGGCTCAACAATTCAAATGAGCACGGGAAAACCACTTCACAGACATCCTAAACGCACAACACACAATTTTAAACGCCGAACCCTCAAACCCAGAAACAGTAAATATCATTCAATTCACTAAAGAAGAAGTAAGACAAATAATAATGAAGAGAAAAAACAAGAAAGCGGCAGACCCAAACGGAATATACAATGAACACATCAAAGCTATGGGAAACCAGTTAATAGAAACGTGGACGGAGATGTTCAATAAATGCATGGAAAACAGAGAAAAACCAAAAGCATGGAGAAAATCCACTATAAAAAAGTATTATACAAAGGAAAAGGGGACGCAGATGACCCCAACTGTTACAGAGGAATGATTTCAAACTATTCTCAAAACTAATTACGGAGAGTCTGGTGAAAAAGACGGACCACCTAATTCCGGAGCATCAATACGGATTCAGAAAACAGAGAAACACCCTTCAAGCGATCGGAAATTTATTAGTCGAAATACAAGAAGCCCAGAAACAGCCAAAAGAAAAGTACTACGCAGTCTTTATTGACTACACAAAGGCATTTGACATCCTGAACAAGAAAAGGATATTGGAAAAGCTCACACATATGATAAGAGAAAAGCACATTACAAGGATTACACACATTACAGGAGCATCACAAGAAAAGTAACTAATTTTAACAATGATACATAATGCATTATTTACCATTTGGACTGTATAAATGTGTATAAACAACCTGTAACAAGTATTGTACTACAGCCTCCGGGTCAATGACCCCCATCTCGATCAGGTTTTTCGTCCAGTTTCCCTGATCCATTGAGCAAATGCTGAGATGGCCCCTTGTTTTGCTTCTGGACATAAATGTAACTTCATTTTCTGTGCACGTCTTCTAGAATTCAGTGGGAAATACAATTATTCAAATTATCGTTTCCATGTTGTCGCGGCAGGAAGTATTATTCCAATGGACAACATGGATAAGAGCCAAAATTTATTGCTTATTTATCCTTGAAAATAGATTTTATTACATGGTTGTTTTTTTAATGTAACTAGTATATGACTTAGTGTAGGGATCACAGAATTTTGAAAATGTGCACACAATTCATTTTTCCCCATAGCACGTCATACGCAGTTTGAACTGTTTTTTGACGTTAAATAAATAAATAAATAAATAAATAAAAGGATACTAGAGAATGTTTTGGTTTACAACAAAGTAAACATACATGACGGAGTGTGTTTCTCTAAAGACATCGTTCAAACAAATGGAGTAATGCAGGGAGACTCAATAAGCCCCATTTTATTCAACATACTAACCGCAGACATAACAAGGATAACAGAGCACAACCAGGAAATCATTACACATGTTTGCAGATGATATGGTGCTAGGCTCAACCAGCCTGACAAGCCTCCAACAAGCCATAGATAATTTAGAAGTATGGGCAGAAGAAAACTACCTCCAAATCAATGAAACCAAGACAGTGCAGATGATCTTCCGAAAGGGAGGAAAACAGCAGCAATTGAGAAAATAAAATTCAAGAACAAACATCTCGAAATAGCTAAATATTAGGAATATTATTATATATTATTATATTTAGGAATGACACTTCAGACAACAGGCACCTCATTCAAAATTCATATCAGAGAAAAAGCAGCAATGGCGATTAATATAAAAATATCCACAAACTGTCACTAGAATCAGCAATCAAAATAATTTATGCAGTCATTAGCCCAACCATAAAGTAAGGAATACAATTCATATGGGAAAAACTATTAATAGCTGATCTAAAGCCCATAGAAAAAACAAGGTACGATACCTGAAGAGAGCCTTTTGTTTTCCAAAGAATACACAATCAAGATTAGTATATGAACTGACCAGAGAACTATTCTACATTGAGGACTTAAGATATAAATTACTACTACCATCCACCATGCAAAGTACACAAGTGCTAGAAGAAAGAAGAGAAGAGAAATATGGCCAGAATTCTACTCAACAGGAAACTCATTATGGAAAGAAAATGGACGGAAACAAATCAGGAATTAAAACACGAGATCACAAGACTGGCGACTCATGGGTTTCATCACAAAATCGGCGCAACCTCTCATCATCACGAAGTGAAAGAAGACTGCGTATGCTCCCTGTGTGGTGAACAGTGTGAACGATATCATATTCAAAGATGCAAGAAAATAACTAAAACAGTGACAGAATATAGCAAAGAACCTTAATTATATTTTTTTTGCACTTTCGTGCGCACTTCATTATTTATTTCGTAATGAAACCGTGGTGACGGGCCTTGAGCGGAATTGAGAGGCAGCTCTAAAAAAATCCGCAGTATACATTTATTTGTCTATGCATACACCATGATGCAAGGAGATGGATGCATTATGCTCACTACAAGAAATCCACATACAATACATGTACGTTACTTTACAACGCATTGACAGATGAAAATAAACAATTAAAATTGGTACACAAATTTGAGTTAAAGGTAAAATATTTTCTGCTGCAAAACTGTTTCTATACAATTAGAGACTATACTGATCGTCAAAAAGAAAAATAATGTTTACTTTAACAAAACCAAGATATAGTATAATGAAGTAGTTTACATTTGCATTGTATAATTTAAAAAACCCTTATATGCCTGTAACAAGCCTGTACTTCAGCTTCCGGGTCAATGACCCCCATCTCGATCGGGTTTTTGTCCAGTTTCCCTGATGCATTGAGCAAATGCTGAGATGGCCCCTTGATTTGCTTCTTGACGTAAATTTAGCTTCACTATGCGCACGTTTCGTTGAGCTTTCCTTTTGCTTATAGTGGTAGTAGAGCTTAGGGTGAGTTTCTATTTTGTTAGCAATACAGAAAAATCAAATCCGTTCGTTCACCGTTACAAATAAGTTTTCAATAATTCGGCAACGAAAATATCTAGTTTTTGAAATGTTAATCTGTCGCGTTTTAAATTTATTATTATTATTATTACCATTATTTTTTCATCTTTCAACTATTAATAGTTAAATTGTTGGGAAGGGATTTTGAAACTCAAGAAAGCGTGCGCAGATGATTTTCTCCCCCATATACAGTTAACAGTTTTTGACTAAATAAATAAATTATCTTTGCACCATGAAACCCATCTATAGTGCGATTTTTCTAACTGTGAGTCTGGCACATATCAGCTGTTGACGGTTTCACCCAATCGGAAGTTCGTACGGCACTACAGTGACGCCACAATAGTGATATTCAAGCTCGCGCACTATACTTCGATTTAAATAGTGACTTCTGACAGCAGTGACACGGTTAATATCCAATAGAGATGTCCAGAATGACGTCACAACGTTTGGCGGGACAGTGTTGGGTGGCAACCTCTGCTGTGCGCGTAAACGATTCCTAAAGAATTAGTAAGTCTGGGCTGTATTATGCGGTTGCTGAGGTGTGTGTGTCTTATCACATTTGTTATTTACGATGACATTTGCTTTCTTTCGGTTTAGGCTGCGGTTCTTTAGGTTCTGGCTGCGAATTTCGTCGACAAATTGGATTTAAAAAAGCATTATTTTATCAATCAAGTTGTTAAACTTTCCTTTTTGAAAACGGTACGAAGAAAATATTATCATGACCTTAGCGATGATGCTAAGATGTTGCTTTATAATAAAATTAAATGTTTTAACCATTTGGTTCCATGTGCCCATTCATCGGTTATGAAAAGTGCCAACGAATTTCGAGCCCCTGTGCTATTATATCGTAGAAGTGAATCCTTCCACGTATTTTTATACTGTATTATATGAATAACTGTCAGCTTTTTAAATATTTATTTTAGAAATGTGTATTAATTATCATCGATAGAAATATTACCTACATTAAACTTCAATCATCGTTTGAGAAAAAAGTCCAGATTGTTCATAAACACAGTCCCAACTATTCTCCATTCACCCTAAGAAAAAAAATGGATGCAAATAGCACATGCTTTGGGATGCTTGCCATAGGTTAGTTGACGCGTTACCTCAGGCGTGTTCATGTGCAGAAGAAAATAGTTTTCGATGTAGTGACACATATCTCTCACAATGTTCAAATTCCAGACCAAACTTACAATCTATAACTCAGATTCCAAAAAAAAAAGACCATTGTCCCGACGCCTGCCCTTCCGGAAGAGGAGATATCAATGTCGGTGACAGTTGTGTCCAGCGCCTCCTTGGTATCAGCTCTAACAGAAAAAATGAATCCGCAGAGTGAAGAGGCGAACTGTACCCCACGCACGTCCAGAAGTAACTGGAGTTGTTGATTTCGTAAGAACTGATGGCAGACGCAGGTTTGGTCACGAACGTAGGGAGGCGATACGCAAAGCGAAGCAGATCAGTTTAGAAATTTTTGTCAAGCAGTTCGAAGCGTTCGCTTGAAGATGGTTCGCGTGAAGATGGTAGTAAAACACTACAGTGGTAAACTATTTCGGAGTGGTGAAAAACGTGTGGAATTGTACGTTTTAAATACGTTTTTAGCGCTTTTCAGAACTTCTCGAGCAAGGTATTTCTAAAGTGACGCCAGAACGCTAGTGTAGTGCATACTATTAAAGAGGAACAGAAGATGTGGGAGGTAGATGACTTCAACGGCAGTGTCGTGGACAAGATGTCATCACCGAATCATCAGCTTCAGATATGGAAGGAATTTAACCTCTTCCTGAAGCAGAGTGATCGTAAGCAAATTGTTTGCATGAGATTGAAGGGTGAATATTAGTTAATACAGTCGAAATAATGTAAATTGGATATTGACATTCACTTGTTCACATTATTCTCGTAAAGATTTTTTAAAAATTTAACTTTGCAAATTAGTTTTACTATCACGTAGTTCTTGTTAATGTTTGTTAAACATGCGTTTCCGGAGCTATTAGAAATGTTAATATTCGCCTGGTGATCTGCACATGACGGATTCTCTATTTGAACGACCACTGACTATACCTAGCGCACGTGGCCGAAAGTAGTGTGAGCGGAGTCGACGATTGAGAATCGGAGCAAGGAGGATGAATATCTCGTGTTTTGTTTACATAAGCATTTTTCTAAGGGCGAACGAAGAATAGTGGTGCAGATGACAGATGAATGGCACAGACTTTCTCGTAGAAACGTTTTCTAATTTCCTTGGTGTGGAATGGCTTTACGGTCTTGCCCCATGCTCTTGCCAGCTGCGATCTATCGCTGCCCAAAGTACATTTCTTTGACGTTTTCTAAATATTTCAGTTTCCTAATAGTAGAACCGAAATATTAATTCTAGAATTTTAAAGACTGTCGTCATTATTGGCAATTTGTATTGAAAAAATTGGAGCCGGTTTTAAGAAAATGGCGTTTAGGCGTTCCTGTAAAGACGAAATTTGAAGCTCTTTTTTCACGGAAATCTATTGAATTTTCGAAAAACTTCAATTGAAGTAATTTGAGGTACTTTAACTCGCCAATGCAATAATGTTTACAAATCGCAATTTGCCGTTATTAACATTTATTAACGGCGTGTGAGATACATTTGTGTAATTTTTTAAAAAACAAAAGCATACACCAAATTGAACTTTACGTCCTATTAAACAGTGCAATTAGCACTATCCGTTGAAAGAACTTGAAGAAAAAAATTAGAGCCGTTTTTAAGAAAATTGCGTTTGAGCGTGAAAACGAGCTGAAAATGCAGGATTTTCAGCTCATTTTCAGAAAAAAACTGTTTTCGGGAAACATTATTGGACTATTTAAAGCACGTGTACTCATAAATACAATAATGTGAACAAATCTCCGCTAATGTAAATATTAACGGCGAGAGAAAGGCAAAAATTACATTTTTGTAATTTTTGAAAAAACAAAAGAATATAGCAATAAGACGTTTATGGTATCTTATGGATGACATTTAGCACTATCCCCACAAAAGAAAAATTTCGGAGCACTTTTGAGAAAATCTTACTTTTGTTATTTTTTTAAAATTGCACATATTTCACGCAATATTTCGCAGAAACTACTACAAGTTTGAAAAAATGTGCATCACCTTAAAGAAAGAACTAATTATGGATAACAAATTTCATTTGAGGGAAAATCTATCTTTAATACTGTAGTTGTAAGAAGTTTTTTTTATTAACACAATGAAAATTTACAATCTATTTAATTCAAAATAATAAGTAAATATGATAATTCAAAATAAAATGATCAAAGAAACAATAATTTGTAGAAAAGTTGTAATTTGTAAGAAGTTGCCGAAAAAGTCATACTTTTACTATTTCCGAAAATTCAGATTTACCCCTGAAAATCTGGCATATGCCACCTTTATAAGTGTATTTAGCTCTATTATAAGAAATTATAAGAAAAAACTTGAGCCATTTGAGAAAATTTTCCTAGTGCTTCATATTAAGTCCCTCCAAAAATTAATGTTTTTCAAAATCGCAGAGCTTCGACTCACGCAAAAACAACAGCGATTTCTTCAGCTTCCTAAGCATGGTTTAAGCGTTAGGTTTAACCAGACAGTAGAGCATTGCATCTTCCCAATATTACTCGCTCGAGCATCCCGTACTCGAGTACACGATATTCGAGTCCCGCGTACTCGAGTGACCATTACTAGCGTGGCTGGAAGCCGTTCTCGTAACGCTTTGGGACATTGACGATAAAACTTCCATTTATTTATTTATTTATTTATTTATTTATTTATTTAGTCAAAAATTGTATGTGACGTATGGGGGAGAAAATCGGACGTGTTTCATTTTGAGCGATATGGTGTGCACTACCAGAATGAGCATTATGAGGTGCGTGAATGAGCATTATGGGTTATGGCGCAAAGTGCACCTAGAGAACATATTACAATAATATACAAATGTATTTTACATACTATATTTTTTTTCGAAACCGATACTAAAGTTAAAAACTGAACTTCTGTATCTTCGAATATATCAAAAGACCACTGCAGTCACAAATAGACGTTGGTAGAAAGATACAAGAGTGGCGCGGTGTGTTATTGAATTTTCCAAGAATGAGTAGCAAAAGTTATGCCCGGAAAACGGAATGTTAAAAGCAAATGGCAATTTTATTCATTTCGATATTATTAAGATTCAACTTCACGTAGGGGTAATACAAGGGAGTTTCATTGAATTTTACGAATGTTTGAACAGCTTAATATGGGGTAATATTTATTAATATTCCAATCCTGATGTTCGCAAGACCTACGAAAATTATCAATAAACATGACAATGCGAATCAATATGCGAATGCAAGACCAGACAGACTCTGACGGATGTTTTGACGTTAATTGACTTTTCGGTATAAAGGATCCACAAAACAGGGATTCTGGCTAAACCACGTGTTGAAGGATTTTTTTTTTCTTAATTTAGCAACTGGATTTATCCATTTTTTCGTTATCAGGGCCCGGCAATGAATTTTTTCTGCCGAAAATTCGCCGTTTTTTCGCGCAGTATTACATAACTTTCTCTATACTTCATATATTACTCCGGATATATGTACGTAAACGAGAAAAAAAGAAAGTTCATAATTTTTCACGGAGTGGAGGAATTTCAATACCAAGTTAACTAGAATCTAATATAATTTAACAATTAATTTTTCAATGTAGTACTTGTAATAAATATATATGGTTTTTTAAAAATATAAATAAATATTGCACTTTATCTAATTTTTTTAATGTTTGCAGTTTCCTATGCTGAATTCAAATTTTGATGATAGAATTTCAATATTCTAGTCACGTGATTAAAATATTACTTGTTATTCCCAATGATTTTAATATTAACGTTTTTTATCAAACGTTCTATTTTCAATATTTTTTGCTTGGCAAGTTTTAATGAATATTTGATGCCATTTCTTGCAATTCAATTGGGACATGACTTGATAGCCCTGGTGGCAGAAGAAAACAGTTGATTTGGTCACATACGTAATATTTGGGCTTAGCTTTAACACAAATAAAGTGTTGAAGATGGTTTAGCTTTTACACAGTCTTGAAAATCCACAAAATTGTAGTAGCACATACATATTATGACGAGAGCCCTTTTTGCCTATTTTATTTCTTTGAATGAATTTTGAGGCAACTTATCCCATTATCAATGTTTACCTCAGAAATGGCTTTTGCGAGGTTTTTATAATGCATATAAATGTCTATTTTAGAGATAATTGCCTATTCGAGCGTTAAGAGCGTTTTCCGCATTTTTAATACTTTTTGGTCACTATATTTTGTTTTCTACAATCATATTTTTGAGATATCACTGATGGGTATTTTTTTACCAAACAAGTAACAACCGCGTAAAATCTGCCAGAGTGTCCTCGAGCTCTACGCCCTGTGTGTTCTTGCCTGTAACGCGTCGAGCAGGGACGCCGCTTAGAGATGTATGAGAATTTGACCCCGTGCGGGTTACCTTATCTATTTCGCCGAAACCCGTCGGGAGCTCCAGAGTACAGGAAATTGCTCTACTCTTTCCGATGTTCGCAAGGTTTAGTGAGCTATCTGTTACTTACCAAGAACACAACTGTCTTCAAAAATTGAGCCATCTAAAGTTAGCAGCGCCCAGAAACGAATCTCTACCAAACTATATCCAAAATTAACGGCTAATTAAATGCTAATTAAGTGCTCTATTCCCGAATTTTCCGCTCCTATAGTTTTCGCAAAATCGTGGGCGCTGCTAGCTTTAGACTAAAAGTTAGCAGCGCCCAGAAACGAATCTCTTCCAAACCATAACCAAAATTTACGGCTAATTAAATGGTAATTAGTTGCCCTATTCCCGAATTTTCCGCTCCTATAGTTTTCCCAAAATCGTGGGCGCAAGAAAAAAAAATTAACATTTGTTCTATCTCCTTCCAAGTCAGAGCAATTTATAATTCATTCTCTACGCAATTTGAAATTTATACTCTACGCAAAAATGCCCCCTAAAGAAATACTAAAAATAATCTATAAACAAAAAATTTGCCGCTCACCGGCTAGTCTGAATAAAATGGGTTCAAATCCCAAAAATGACCCTCGCCCGAACGCTGTACGCAAGGAAGAGTGACGCTCCTTCCAAGCCAGCGCACTTTATAATTCATACTCTACACTAAAATGTGCCCTAAACAAATACTACATATAATCTATAATAAAAAAATTTGCCGCTCACCTGTTAGTTTGAATAACATGGGTTCGAATTCCAAAAAAAAACCTTCGCCGAACGCTGTACGCAAGGAGGAGTGCCGCTCCTTCCAAGCCAGCGCAATTTATAATTCATACTTTACGCCAAAATGTTCCCTAAACAAATACTAAATATAATCTATAATAATAAAATTTGCCTCTCACCTGTTAGTTTAAATAACATGGGTTCGAATTCCAAAAATGAGCCTTTGCCGAACGCTGTGCGCAAGGAAGAGTGACGCTCCTTCCAAGCCAGCGCAATTTATAATTCATACTCTACACCAAAATGTGCCCTAAACAAATACTAAATATTATCTATAATAAAAAAATTTCCGCTCACCGCCTAGTCTGAATAAAATGGGTTCGAATCCCAAAAATGACCATCGCCCGAACGCTGTACGCAAGGAAGAGTGACGCTCCTTCCTAGCCAGCGCAATTTATAATTCATACTTTACGCCAAAATGTGCCCTAAACAAATACTAAATATAATCTATAAGAAAAGAAATTGCCGCTCACCCCTTAGTTTGAATAACATGGGTTCGAATTCCAAAAAAAAAAACCTTCGCCGAACGCTGCGCGCAAGGAAGAGTGACGCTCCTTCCTAGCCAGCGCAATTTATAATTCATACTCTACACCAAAATGTGCCCTAATCAAATACTAAATATAATCTATAATAAAAAAATTTGCCGCTCACCGCCTAGTCTGAATAAAATGGGTTGGAATTCCAAAAATGACCCTCAGCCGAACGATGTGCGCAAGGGAGAATGCCGCTCCTTCCAAGCCAGCGCAATTTATAATTCATACTTTACGCCAAAATGTGCCCTAAAGAAATACTAAATATAATCTATAATAAAAGAATTTGCCGCTCACCCCTTAGTTTGAAGAACATGGGTTCGAATTCGAAAAAAAAACATTCGCCGAACGCTGTGGGCAAGGAAGAGTTACGCTCGTTCCAAGCCAGCGCAATTTATAACTCAAACTCTACACCAAAATATGCCCTAAATAAATACGAAATATAATCTATAATAAAAATTTGCCGCTCACCAGTTAGTTTGAACAACATGGGTTCGAATTCCAAAAAACCTTCTCGCCGAACGCTGTGCGCAAGGACGAGTGACGCTTCTTCCAAGCCAGCGCAATTTATAATTCATACTCTACACCAAAAATGTGCCCTAAAAAAATACTAAATATATTCTTTAATAAAAAATTTTGCCTCACCTGTTAGTTTGTATAACATGGGTTCGAATTCCAAAAAGGAGCCTTTGCCGAACGCTGTGCGCAAGGAAGAGTGACGCTCCTTCCAAGCCAGCGCAATTTATAATTCATACATTACGCCAAAATTTGCCCTAAACAAATACGAAATATAATCTATAATAAAAGAATTTGCCGCTCACCTGTTAGTTTGAATAACATGGGTTCGAATTCCAAAAATGACCCTCAGCCAAACGATGTGCGCAAGGTAGAGTGCCGCTTCTTCCAAGCCAGCGCAATTTATAATTCATACATTACGCCAAAATGTGCCCTAAACAAATATAAATATAATCTATTATAAAAAAATTTGCCGCTTACCTGTTAGTTTGAATAACATGGGTTCGAATTCCAAAAATGACCTTCAGCCGAACGATGTGCGCAAGGAAGAGTGCCGCTACTTCCAAGCCAGCGCAATTTATAATTCATACATTACGCCAAAATGTGCCCTAACCAAATACTAAATATAATCTATAATAAAAAAATTTGCCGCTCACCTGTTAGTTTGAATAACATGGGTTCGAATTCCAAAAATGACCCTCAGCCGAACGATGTGCGCAAGGAAGAGTGACGCTCCTTCCAAGCCAGCGCAATTTATAATTCATACATTACGCCAAAATGTGCCCTAAACAAATACTAAATATAATCTATAATAAAAGAATTTGCCGCTCACCTGTTAGTTTGAATAACATGGGTTCGAATTCCAAAAATGACCCTCAGCCGAACGATGTGCGCAAGGAAGACTGACGCTCCTTCCAAGCCAGCGCAATTTATAATTCATACTTACGCCAAAATGTGCCCTAAACAAATACTAAATATAATCTATAATAAAAGAATTTGCCGCTCACCCGTTAGTTTGAATAACATGGGTTCGAATTCCAAAAATGACCCTCAGCCGAACGATGTGCGCAAGGAAGACTGACGCTCCTTCCAAGCCAGCGCAATTTATAATTCATACATTACGCCAAAATGTGCCCTAAACAAATACTAAATATAATCTATAATAAAAGAATTTGCCGCTCACCTGTTAGTTTAAATAACATGGGTTCGAATTCCAAAAATGACCCTCAGCCGAACGATGTGCGCAAGGAAGAATGACGCTCCTTCCAAGCCAGCGCAATTTATAATTCATACTTTACGCCAAAATGTGCCCTAAACAAATACTAAATATAATCTATAATAAAAAAATTTGCCGCTCACCTGTTAGTTTGAATAACATGGGTTCGAATTCCAAAAATGAGCCTTTGCCGAACGCTGTGCGCAAGGAAGAGTGACGCTCCTTCCAAGCCAGCGCAATTTATAATTCATACTCTGCACCAAAATGTGCCCTAAAAAATACTAAATATAATCTTTAATAAAAAAATTTGCCGCTCACCTGTTAGTTTGAATAACATGGGTTCGAATTCCAAAAATGAGCCTTTGCCGAACGCTGTGCGCAAGGAAGAGTGACGCTCCTTCCAAGCCAGCGCAATTTATAATTCATACTCTGCACCAAAATGTGCCCTAAAAAAATACTAAATATAATCTATAATAAAAAGAATTTGCCGTTCTCCGGTTAGTTTGAATAACGTGTGTTCGAATCTCAAAAATGACCCTCGGCCGAACGCTGTGTGCAAGGAAGTGTGACGCTTCTTTTCAAGCTAGCGCAATTATTAATTAATACTGTACGCTAAAATGTGCCCTAACCCAATACTATACGTAATCTGTAATATAAGAATTTGCCGCTGACCGTTTAGTTTGAATACCGTTTAGCATGAAGTCATCTAATGTTAGCGTCGCCCAAAAACGAATCTTTACCAAACTACAAGTATATAAAAAATTACCGGCTAATTAAATGTTAATTAAGTGCTTTATTTCCGATTTTTCCGCTCCTGTATTTTTCCCAAAATCGTGGGCGCTGCTAGCTTTAGACTAAAATTCATCTCAAATTCAATTCAAAATAATGAAACCACATCCATTATTTAGGAATAATTTAAGGGTCTAGGGGAAAAATTACTCTCTATTTATTTTCCAAAATTCTGGGCTGGACAAAGAGAAACAATTAATATTGGTTCTTATGGGCGAAAAAACATTAAAACCCTAAAACAGGAGAAAAATTTGAAAACCTACCCAAACATTAACATCAATAACGGCTCTAGGAAAAAAATTACTCCCGTATTTATATTCTAAAATTCAGGGCAGTACAAAGAGAAACAGTTAACATTGGTTCTTACGGGAGAATAACCAAAACTTAAAAAACCTCAGACAAAATTTGAAACCCTCCCCAAACATTAACAAGAATTAACGGCTCTCGGGAAAATAGTACTCCGGCATTTATATTCCAAAATTCAGGGCTTTACACAGAGAAACCGTTAACATTGGTTCTTATGGGCGAAAAGCATTAAAATTAAAAAAACAAAGAAAAAATTTGAAACCCTACCCAAACAGTAACATGAATTAACATTAATTAAATAATTACTCCCGCATTTATCTGAAATCCATGGCTGTAGAAAAAGAAAAATTAAACTATGTTTCTTACGGGTGAAAAACATAATACTTAAAAAACCGGAGAAGTTTGAACCTCTATCCAAACACTAACATGTATTAACGACTCTAGAAAACAAAATACTCTCACATTTATATTCCGAAATTCAGGGCTGTTCAGCGAGAAACAATTAACATTGGTTCTAATGGGCGAAAAAATATTAAAATTAAAAAATCAAAGAAAAATTTTGAAGCCCTACCCAAACATTAACATAAATTAACGGCTCTAGGAAAAATGTTTCTCCCGATTTATATTCCTAAATTCAGGTCTGTACAAGGGGAAACAATTAACACTGGTTCTTATTGGAGAAAAAACATTAACATTAAGAAACCATAGAAAATATTTGAAATTCTACCCAAAAATTAACAATAATTAAAGGCCTTAGGAAATAATGTACTCCTGCATTTATATTCTAAAATTAGGGCTGTACAAAGAGAAACGATAATGTAATAATAATTATTTATTGAAAATTTATACAGGCCTCATCTATTACAGTTACCTAGAGTAGGTACGGCCACTTACAGAGCAATTCTCACAATCATCTCCGGTTGGCAAACAATGTCAATAAAACAATTTAAAAAAAACAAACAGTAATTCAATCTAACCTTGACTATAAAGAGAAGATAGTGAATTGCAAGACTGATATTCATACGAAACATTGTTACAAAAATACAATTATAAATTACTTGAACAATGTCTTTTGAGATTTTAACCTCCAAATTATCCAGTGATGGCTTAAAAACATTTTTACAATTTCGTGAAACGCCAATAAATGTTTTAACAACTTTAATTTGTCGCAAAGAAAGATATCATTACTTTAGGTCATGATTAAATAATAAAATTAATCAATGTAGTAAACAATCTAAAATTGGAAGAAAGGCAAGCTACAATAACAATATTTATCT
>BLKR01005108.1:0-88821 GCA_011170035.1 Teleogryllus occipitalis | reverse complement strand
TCTCACTCACTCTCTCACTCACTCTCACCCACTCTCTCAACCACCCTCTCACTCACTCACCCACTCACCCCCGCAATCCCACTCACCCACTCTCTGCCACTTACCCACTCTCTCACCCAGTCTCTCACTTACTCACCCACTCACTCACTCTCTCTCTCTCACACATTCTCCACTCACTCATCCACCCATACTCTCACACTCACTCACTCCTCACTCTCTCACTCATTCACTCTCACTCATTCACTCTCACTCATTCACTCTCACTCATTCACTCTCACTCATTCACTCTCACTCATTCACTCTCACTCACCCATTCTTCCATTCATTCATGCACCCACTCTTTCACTCTCTCTCTCACATTCTCTCTCTCTCTCTCTCACACACACACGCACACATATTCTTTAGTCGTGAGGATTCCTGCGTGACTAGTATTGTTTTGGCCTGATATGCCCTTCGAGATAAGTCAAGGTTGACATTTCAAAACGGTGACTCTGAGCAGGAGAGGTGCATCTTGTTTTCTTGGAATTTAGCTTCCTAAGAGTAGTTTATTACTTTTTAAATCGCCTCTGCCGCAGTCGTTTAAACATTCTCTTTGGAGGGTAGCATTCGGAGTAAAACCGCATTATTTTGCCTCCATACCTTTGGAGAGTCGTAAATCATTGTTGGGGGCTCCCTTGGCCTGAGTCAGCGCTGAAATGTAGATAACGCTTTGCCCTTTAGTCCATAGCGATTCTCAAAACAATTCAACTGAACATGTTCTGTAGTTGTGTGGAGGTTCCCCCTTTGAGGAGACGATTAAAATATAATAAATCACGTATTTTTAAAATGAAAAATTGTTTCAATGGTCATCTCAGAGCGGCGACAATTTACGTCCATATTAAGACATTCTTATATTATTTCATGGAGGTGATTCCGATATCTTATTGTGTCTACATTTTCTCCCTAAAGACGAAGATTAACATAATTTTAACTGAAAATTAAACGTAATAATTTACAGCCGTCAGGTGAGGATCAAGTAAAAATGTTATTTATTCTTCGTAAAACTTATATGAAACTTAATTGATGAGCGCATTTTATGGAAGAAACTCTAATGTAGTTATTATTTAATTAGTTGCATGTCCTCATTACAACACTCCTTAGAACCCTCCTAAGAAAAAAGAAACGCATTTCTTCAAAAAACGCTTAACACACATACTTTAACTAAGTGGTTGATGTAAAATAATCTAAAGTATTACCAGAAGTGAATTCGGAATTCTCAGTAAAACTAGGAGTGTGTTGGTAACGCAATATAAATAATAAAAACGCGAGTAAACTGACTGGGAAATCGTCATGCACGAGTAGTATTTTGTTTGATACATTTCTGATTAAATAACAAATACTGTTAAAAACTCATAACTTTTAAATAAACAAATATTACGAAATAAGATAATTTAATGGAATGATATCTTTTAAGGTATTGAAGATGAACTAAGACAGGGAATTCAGAATGCTTCGTTTATATTCTAAAATACCGATTTAGTGACAAGAAACTTGAACAAGGATAACATGCAACATTACAAAAAACATAAACTAGCGGTACTACAGAATGGCAGAGACTTTCACAGCAGTTCTGCTGGAACTATCGAAACTCACGCAACGAACATTCAAAGCGACCTCGTCCTGTTATAAAGTTTTAAGAATAAATCACGTCATCTTTTCCCGGTGTAGGACGCGCCAGATGAAAAACGATGGCTGGAAGATGACGCCTCAAATTTTTAATGGTGTTACATCATTTCTTAGAAGGTGCTGTAACTTATCCATCCACGGGCAAGTCTCGCTCCGATTGTAAATCTGTCTCCGCCACCTGCTACCTGCTTCATTGTTCGTACAACGTGGGGCAATACGACAGAGGTAAATTAACAATCGGCACAAGCGAGGCTCGTGAGCATGGCTTGTTCGATTGATTGATTGATTTTTTCGTGTTTCCGGGCGCGTCAACTGCTTTGGTCATTAGTCCCGTTAGTGAAGTGCATGTTTTTCTCGGGAGATGGCTGTGATCTTCCCCCGCTGGATGGCGAGATCTGGCGCCGACCAACCGTCGTCTAGTGGGGTTTCTCCCTAACCAGGACTCTCCCACCAGCGGGGCACTGCCCCAGCCGAGGCAAGCTCTAAGCTCCCGACCGGTCTCCAAGAATATGTGATAGTGTAATGCATGTTAGAGTAACTGTGTGTGTAAGGGGAGAGGATAGGACAAGGAATAGGAAGGACAGATCGCGCGCGGTCCGTGGCCCGTTTGTGAGGGTACTGCTCCGGCATTTGCCTGGTGTTGATCGGAGAAACCACGGAAAACTACCGATCAGAGCCGCCAGAATTCTCCTCCAAACAGCGACTGAATTCGACCTAGCTGGAAAGCTAGTGTCGAAAATCCTGCCACCGTCAGGGCTCGAACCTAGGACCTCCCGGACAGAGACGCTGCAGTGACATCAGTTGATGCACTGAGCCACCGCTCCCGGTGGGCTTGTTCGTGTATCGGCCCCTTTAATGCGAGGACTTTTCGTCAGAGTAGAGCAACACAATGACACTCCATTCATCGATTCGCGTCGCCTCATTTTCTGCTTCTCGGATCTGCGATCCTCGTCGCTGGGGAAGTTTCACCTCTCCTCTGAACCTCCTGCAAAGGCTGCCCGTGCCGGCGAGAATTTCCCTTGTACGTAAGTACCATACCGTCTCCGACTTCGTGAGCAGTTACGGTTGGGTAGTAGTGCGTGACGTTGTTTGTTTATTTATACATTATTCTCACCCAATCGCGTTTTGTTCACTGCCAATCAGTTGGTACTACTGGTTCGTATTTGAAGGTGATGGCAGTGTATATTTCAGTCACTCAATCGTCGAAGTAATCCAAGGAGTTAATAAAGACGAGTTTGTTGTCTGTTATTGGTTATCTATTTAGGAGATTTATTTCTTGTCGGTGACTTTATTGTTGGCAGTCTATCAAGACATGTGAAGAGTGTGGGATTAAATAAAGTAATTTCAATATATTAACGATTTCTCGATACACGCAAGGCCGGCTCTGCAATGCAACATTGCATTGAGACTTATTGTGATGGTTATCTGATGTAGTACATTAGTATTTTTGACATCGTATAGTGGAGTCTAGGCACGTAACTGCAACGTATGCTTAGTTTCTGCATTCAAAGATCCACAGATATTAAGTAATGAACAATTTAAGAGGCATATAAAGATTCGTTCCACAGCCGAACTTTTAAGCTCATTGCGTCTCGGAACAACACACAAGTACATACAACTCCAAACCAACAAGTACTTATTAGAGGTAGGAGTATTTTTAAACGGCAACGAGCATTGCTTATAATTAGAACCATTTGAAGTCTAACTAACGAGTCCATTTTCTATGTGCCACATCGCGAATGTGAGTCCAGGCCTCTGAGCTCGTGAAGTGTCCTTGATCTCAATTACTTTCTACGCTGCTCCCCTAGGGCTCGTCATTCCTCGTTGTGCTGCTCCTCTAAAAAACCAACGGAAAATTTCGGAGGATGTGTGGACGGTTGCCCTGCGTCTGATCTCGCCGCTGCCGCTGCCGCTGCCGCCGCCGGCGGCGGCGTTTTTACCGCATCCACACAGGCGTAGTCGGTCCCCTTTCATTCGACCTTCTTTATTCTCGTGTGTCTTCCGACTCTATCTCTATTACCATCAGCCCTTCCATACCGGGAGCGGTAGCTCAGTACATCGACTGATGTCACTCCAGCGCCTCTGACCGGGAGGTCCTAGGTTACACTCCCCACGGCCGCCGCGGCGGCAGGATTTTCGACATTAGCTTTTTAGCTAGGTCGGGAGAAATCTAGCGGCGGGCTGCTCTGATCGGTAGTTTTCTGTGGTTTCTCCGATCAACACCAGGAGAATGCCGGAGCAGTACCATTACATACGGGCCACGGACCGCGCGCGATCTTTCCTTCCTTTTCCTTGCCCTATTCTCTCCCTATACACACACACACACACACACACACACACACACACACACTTACACGACCACATATTCCGGGAGACCGGTCGGGAACTTAGAGCGTGTCCCGGCTGGGGCGGTGCCCCGCTGGAGGGAGAGTCCTGGATAGGGGGAAACCTTGCTAGCCGACGGTAGTTCGGCGCCGGATATCTCCATCCAGCGCAGGATCACCGCCATCTCTCGAAGAAAAAACATGCACTACACTCACGGGACTAATTACCCTGTTGACGCGCCCGGAATCACTAACCAACCAATCTATTACCATCAGCTATTATCAAACTATTACCATCATCTGTACTTTCGCTTCCATTTCCTCCTACTATTACACTTTTCTTCCATTGCTACCGTAGTCGTTTTTGAGTACCATAGAGGCACCTTTCCGTGTTCCTTACAACTGCAGGCGGGTCGTTGGTACTACATCATAATCGTCGTTGTAGCCTTTGTGTGTCGATAAGTCCTTCAATATTTATTGGAATTATGCATCAATTCAAAGTGCACTACAGTCTCTGGAGTTTCGTCATTTGTGATTATACTTAACTTCAAAGACAGATACCGCTTCCATCCCACTTCATTTATAACGCTACTTTGAATAGTGCCTTCGTCAACATCCATCCTGCCAGCTGAGATGGTTCAGAGATATCCGATGACGCTGCAGTGTTGTTGACCGGGAGGTCCTAGGGTTCGAGTCTCGACGGTGTAGGTGGCGGATGTTCTACATCGGCTGCAACGCTGGGTCGAATTCAACCGCTGTCTGGAGAAGAATTCTAGTGACCGTCTGTTTTTCTCCGTCTATATTTTTGGGAAGATGAGCTGAAATTATTGGCCCTACCTGCTGGAATGCTGGAAACACCCCTGCGCTGCTATTAAACGTGCACATTTTCTTGAGCCATGAAATACTTATCCCCAATCCTTTGCCAACATTAGATGAATTAAGAAAAAATGATAACAACGAGCTTTGTAGACAAAATCTGATAACCAGAAATGTTTGCTCCCGTGCAATAGAACCTATTTTGCATCAAAAATAAGCTATAAATTTAATATAATATTCTTTTTGTCAAACCGGGAGCGGTAGCTCAGTGCAATTGATGTCACTGCAGCGCCTCTGACCGGGAGGTCCTAGGTTCGAGTCTTGACAGCGGTAGGATTTTCGACACTAGATTTTCAGATAGGTCGAATTCCGTCTGTCTGGAGGAGAATTCTAGCGGCTGGCTGCTCTGATCGGTAGTTTTCCGTGGTTTCTCCGATCAACACCAGGCGAATGCCGGAGCAGTACCCTACCAAACGGGCCACAGACCGCGCCATCTTTCCTTCCTCTTCCTTGTCCTATCCTCTCCCCTTACACACACACACTAACATGCACTACACTACCACATATTCCGGGAGACTGGTCGGGAGCTTAGAGCTTGTCCCGGCTGGGGCGGTGCCCCGCTGGTGGAAGAGTCCTGGTTAGGGGTTATCCCCACTAGCCGACGGTAGGTCGGCGCCGGAACTTGCCATCCAGCAAGGGAAGATCACCGCCATCTCCCGAGAAAAAAATGCATTACACTAACGGGACTAATGACCAAAGCAGTTAACGTGCCCGGAAACACGAAAAAATCAATCAATCAATCTTTTTGACAAAAAATAAACAAACTCCCCACTCCTCTCGCAACTAGCGAAGCGAGGGCTCCAGAAAACGTGCGCGGATAATACGGTATCGTAACCTGAGGCCGCGTTGCCGATGGTTACCTCGATCCTCATTTCACGAGAACAGCCTCAACGATGTAATTGCGAGCGCGCGGCGGCGGATGCTGCAGAATTGGCTCCAAGTGAAGCGTTTCAGCCTCCTGGCTGCGGCGCACTCGGCACCAGAGCGCTTCCTGCGCGCACCTCCACAGCCACACCACATTCGTTAACCAACCGGCGACGGCCAATTGGCAGGTCGGCTTTGCCATTAGGGGCTAGTGCCGGTTTACTCGCGAAGGCTACGCTGCATGAAGTGGCGTATTGATGTTACTTGTGCTAAAGGCTCTTTTTATTCGAGATTAGCTCTTAGGGCCACGCTGAAGCAAGAAATACGAATGTAGAGAATTCACGATTCTTTATGTTTATTATTATTATTATTATTATTATTATTATTATTATTATTATTATAAATATGAGCTGGTTATAATCCCTTAAGGGCCTCTTAGTTTCCCAGGAAAGTTCTACATGGGCTTGTATCCGTGCAGTTTGGTTGAGTACAACTATGCTAATGAATAAATTTCACACACATGAAGCTGATATTTATTACTACTAATTAAACAATTGTGATTTAATTCGGCTGTTAATACAGTTTGTCTCTTAATATTGATATTGTTTCCACAAAACTTCACTGGTTTCACTTTTCTTCATTTCCACGACTCGGCTTGTTTGAAGGGACCTCCATGACCCTCTGCTTGCTGTCAGTCTCATCGTATCTTAATGAAGAACGCATATTATTCGGCTAAGCAACAGCTTAATTTTTTTGTTCTCTTCCATTTCTTTATTTTTCTTCTGCTTCTTCCTCTTATTTGCTTTCTTTTGTTGTTTCTTCTTCTCCACATTTTTCTTCTTCTTGTCATTTTCCTCCTCTTCCTTCCACCCCATTTTCTCCTCAGTGATCCTACCATTATGCACATAATGGTAGTGAGAAATGAGTCTCACCACGTAAAAAAGGCACATTCAATTCAATTCAATTCAATTCAATTATTTTTTCTGAATCAATTAGCAATGAACTAACTTAAAGGTTGGCACATTTGTTTTTGTGGTAACAGATTATGGTAGTGTCAACTTAAGAGAGGTCCAATCGTCGCCGTTTCGAGTGCGTGGAGCGCGCGGTGGCGGGTGGGCGGTGCCGAATTGGTGCTGCGTTGCGCCGCCCTGGGCAGCGTCCGGCAGCCTCTTTCCCACCCCCCAGCGACCCCGATTCGCCCACGCGCGCAATGCTCGCGTGCGGCCGCGGCGGCGCTCGTCGACTGTCCCGCGCGAAACGCGTAAAGCGGACGGATGGCATGGAGTGGGAATAGTTTCGCCGTAAAATGGGAATTGGCGCAGCACGAAGGTGTTATTTGCTCGCTTAACTTCAACTGTTGTGGGTATTCAGTTCTACTGAAGGCCGTTGGGAAGACGTAGCGACAAAATGGGGTTTGCCGTCGGAAAATCATTGGTTTTTTGCACGCTTAACTTCAACAGTTGTGGGTATTCGGTTCTACTGAAAGCAGTTGGGAAGACGTAACAACAATTTTTTTTGCAGAAAATCATTGGTTATTTGCGGGCTTAACTTCCACTGTTGTGGGTATTGAGTTCTACTGAAGGCAGTTGGGAAGACGTAGCGACAAAATGGGTTTTGTCGTCAGAAAATCATTTGTTATTTGCGCGCTTAACTTCCAGTGTTGTGGGTATTCAGTTCTACTGAAGGCAGTTGGAAAGACGTAGTGACAAAATGGGTTTTGTCGTCGGAAAATTGGGGTTTTCTTCGGATATAAACTAAGACTGAAAGTCGCAAATTCGTTTAATGCCAATTTTTGCTCTTTATTTAGAAACCACGATGTAATTAAATGTCTTCGGTAATTATGTGCAAGTGGCTGCTTCTATTATGCCACCTCATAATTTGGGTATAAACTCATAGTGTATATTTGCCGTGGGTGCCAATACCTGCTAATGTGCCTATTAAATCCATTCAATCAACTTCGAAGAATAAGAATTCCATAAAATACTTGTTATTCATTATTCTATTAACAGCACTGGGAATAAACAAACGATATTTGTGGTATTTGAAATTTGTAGTATTTTGAAATTATTTCAATGAAGCTCCGTAATTCGGGAAAACGTGTAAAACGGATGAGGGAGGAAACTACACACGCTAGCTAACAGTCATTTTGCCATAAAACGGCAATTGACGGACGACAAAGAACTTAATTGTGGTCTTTACTCACAGTTTTAGCTACACCATTCCACGAAAGATAGAAGACATAGGGATCATTTGTTTATTAACGCTTCGTTTTGACATTGTGGTTGACGATTTCTTTAGATAATAATAATAATAATAATAATAATAATAATAATAATAATAATAATAATAATAATAATAATAATAATTGTAGTGGTAATTTAATTGGGAGTATTTTTAGCTTAGAAATTATAGATCTATTGAAGAGAAATTTTCACTATTCTTAATAATTCATATATAATTTAATCATTGTTTGAAATGTTACTTTCAAATCGTTTTAGGAAATGCTGTCAATAGAATCAAGTATGTGAATAGTATTGATTGAAAGAATAAAAGCGTTGTCATTCCCAACATTTTTGTTTATTCTATAATAGTAATCGATGGCGTTTATTCACGTATTTGGAAGGTCAACAACACATCATCAATAAACCCATAATCGTGATTAACTTACAAGAGAATAACATCGTGAACAAACGTGAATAACATTGCTTCATGAAAATGTTTCGAGAGATATCGTCTTTATTGAAGAGCTGCTGGATAGCGGATATCTGCTGGAGAGCGTTACGCAAATTGTACGTCGCATTTTATGCACAAAGGAATGGTTTTAAAACAAACGTTCGAACAAGGTTAGAACACCTCCTGCGTTTCAATATGCTTTTCGACAGAGAAATGCGCCTGTTAGAGAATAATTCTTGCTGTTTTTGTGATCACTGAGGCAAAGGATGGAGAACATAATTTTAGAATTCTCGTGATATGATAGATTCAGTTGTGAATATCAATGTATTTTATTTATTTACGTCAGAAAATATCAATCATCGATAGCCTCATAGTATAAATACAAAAATTTGTATCGTATTTCGGTAGAACAAAAACAACATTACATGCTCATATTATTTGATATGTCGTTAGCACGATAACACAGTTCTTTACTTCTGTAGCACTTTCTATAGCTTCTCTTTAAAGTGTTAAGCGAAGAGAGAAGTGGATATTTTAAATAATAAAGTATTTCTAACAATAAACTTAAAGCAGAGTAATGTAATTCATGTTACATCACTGTCACGTAAAGATTGTAATTCCTGGAAATACAAATCATTTCCTTTTTTTCAAAATCCTCTAACGTTTTGATACCAATCCATCACAAAGAATAATGCTAGTGGTTTGATAATATACAGCGTTCATTTGTTGAAATCGATAATCAATTACCGCATAGAGCATTCGACATCTCTTCGGTCTTTTTGTGGGTTACTCCCATTTTTTCAAGGTATCCATCAACTGCGCGGTTTTTTGTGTGGATGAGTCACAAAAGCCGTGATTTTGTACGTCAAAGCTCGGCTGCGATCGTCCATTAGCCTTGGGTGCACGCGACCTTGCCTTAGGGCGAGGGGGAGGGGGGAGGGGAGGGGGAGGGCTTCGCGTTGTGACACACTTGCGGCTGCGGCCGCGGGAGCGTGCCCGCGTTGGGGGGCATTGCGTGGGCGTCGCGCGGTGATGCGCGAGGGCCGGGGAAGGACGGGGACGGAGGGGGGGGAGGAGAGGAGAGGAGAGGAAGGGGGCGTGGCTTGGCGTGGTGGGGAGGGGAAGGGCGGGGCGGAGCGGAGCGGGGCGGAGCGGGGCGGAGCGGGGCGGAGCGGGGCGGAGCGGGGCGGAGCGGGGCGGAGCGGGGCGGAGCGGGGCGGAGCGGGGCGGAGCGGGGCGGAGCGGGGCGGAGCGGGGCGGAGCGGGGCGGAGCGGGGCGGAGCGGGGCGGAGCGGGGCGGAGCGGGGCGGAGCGGGGCGGAGCGGGGCGGAGCGGGGCGGAGCGGGGCGGAGCGGGGCGGAGCGGGGCGGGGCGGAGCGGGGCGGAGCGGGGCGGAGCGGGGCGGCGCGGGGCGGAGCGGGGCGGAGCGGGGCGGAGCGGGGCGGAGCGGGGCGGAGCGGGGCGGAGCGGGGCGGAGCGGGGCGGAGAGGGGCGGAGCGGGGCGGAGCGGGGCGGGAGCGGGGCGGAGCGGGGCGGAGCGGGGCGGAGCGGGGCGGAGCGGGGCGGAGCGGGGCGGAGCGGGGCGGAGCGGGGCGGGGCGGGGCGGAGCGCGGCGGAGCGGGGCGGAGCGGGGCGGAGCGGGGCGGAGCGCGGCGGAGCGGGGCGGAGCGGGCCGGAGCGGGGCGGAGCGGGCCGGAGCGGGGCGGAGCGGGGCGGAGCGGGGCGGAGCGGGGCGGAGCGGGGCGGAGCGGGGCGGAGCGGGGCGGAGCGGCGCGGAGCGGGGCGGAGCGGGGCGGAGCGGGGCGGAGCGGGGCGGAGCGGGGCGGAGCGGGGCGGAGCGGGGCGGAGCGGGGCGGAGCGGGGCGGAGCGGGGCGGAGCTGGGCGGAGCGGGGCGGAGCGGGGCGGAGCGGGGCGGAGCGGGGCGGAGCGGGGCGGAGCGGGGCGGAGCGGGGCGGAGCGGGGCGGAGCGGGGCGGAGCGGGGCGTTGCAAGGCAAGGGAGGCCAGTGGGTGGGGTGGGAGCGACGCGGGAGGCGGGAGCGATCCTGAAACTAGGAATGCAACATCGATGTCGTTAATTTTTAAAACAAACGATGTTTTATAGGATCTGTAGCGCGATGGAGAAGTCGAACCAGGAGAGAGTAGGCCTCCGTGGGCGGAGTCATTAACTACTCGGCTGTCCGGGACGCGCCTTGATCTACGCAGAGGTGCCAAAGTTTCGGCCACCATTCGGAAACCTTCTTCAGGGCAAAAACGTAAGCTCAACCACCTCCATAGTGACCTGCGCCGGGAAGGGGGGGAGTAAGAAATGATAACCGTAGGAACATAAGTGTAAGTTAACATTCAAACGGAAATGTATACATCCTCGGCAAGCTACTTCCATGTTTTAATTCGAAATAGAACAAATCGAAATGTAAAGTAAGATAAAGTCGCAACCTTGGAAGAGCGAAATACGGCAGGGTAAAGGTGAAGAGTGGTTGGGTCTAGGAAGCATGTGGGCAGGACAGGACAGGGCGGTGTGTTGGCTGGGAGACGGGACAGAGATGCGTACTGCGGCGCGGCGTCGGGTTGAGCGCTGCGTTGTGCCGTGCTGTGCATTGACTCGCGCGTGCGCGCGTGCGTGCGTGGGCGCGCAGGAAATCCTCTTCCGCGCGGCCGCTGCTTGACTAATCACGCGCGCGCGCACGGCACCCGCGCATCCGTCGCTGGCCGCGGGTTCTCTGCATCGGCGGCGCCGTGGCTTTGATTGTTGCGTTTCCGGGCCCGGCCACTGCTGGACGTTAGTCCCGTAAGTGCAGTGCGTGTTGATTTCTGGGACCGCTCGACGGCGGCAGGATTTTCGACACTAGCTTTTCAGCTAGGTCGAATTCAGTCGCTCTCTGGAGGAGAATTCTAGCGGCTGGCTGCTCTGATCGGTAGTTTTCCGTGGTTTCTCCGATTAACAGCAGGCGAATGCCGGAGCAGTTCCCTACCAAACGGGCCACGGACGGCGCGCGCGGTCTTTCCTTCCTCTTCCTTGTCCTATCCTCTCCCCTTACACACACTTACACTAACATGCTCTACACTACCACATATTCCGGGAGACCGGTCGGGAGCTTAGAGCTTGTCCTTCCTGGGGAAGATCAATGCCATCTTCCGAGAAAAAACATGCACTACACTAACAGGACTAATGACCAAAGCAGTTGACGCGGCCGAAAACACGAAAAAATCAATCAATGAAAAACCGGGAGCGCTCGAGGGGCTAGAACGTGATATCCGACTTGGCCCACAAGTCCGCTTGCGAAGTTTTCCTTCTTGTATATCCGTCCCCCGGGCACCTCCACAGTTGGTATATCCTGTAAGTTCATGACTGATCTCCCTTCCTCTCAGATTGAGTAGTGCATGTAAGGGTGAGTGTGTGTCTGAGTGTGTAAGGAGAGAAAAGGAGACAAGGATGAAGAACGAAAAATTGCGGGCGATCCGTGCCCATTTCTTAGGGTACAGATCGGCATTCGCCTGATATTGATTGGAAAAACCAGAGAAAACAACCGACCAAAGCAGCCGGTCGCAAGAACCAGCTAATGTTAGTTTGGTTAATAAGTCAACAAACATACGAAGAGTGAAATGTAAACCGAACTATGTAAATATCATGAAAAGGAAAACAATAAATTATAAAAAGGAAGCGGCTTACCAAAGACGTTCTCTTCCACTAAATAAAGCATGGTATAGTAATCATGAAGGGTTAATTGTGGATGATGAAAAGAATGATTATTCAGATGTTGTGTATTGGAAGCCAACCCCCCATCAATCATACGACGAAAACCTGCGTAAAACACACACGCGATTCGACCTCTTAGCCTTTGGCCCCTCGTTCTTGGCCAATGTTCCCACCTCATGCTTTATAACTGCTACCTGCATTGATATCTTTTTAGAGTAGAACGCCCATCTGAGCTTCGTTGAATGTCAATATTTGCACGCTGTTATCTCTGAAGCTGACACCCAGTCCGACGCCACCGCAGCGTACTGTCGTCCAGATTGCGCTGTGAATCGTCGTTCGCCAGAAAAGGAAGTTCCTCGCTATGTAAGCGCTTCCGTGAATATCCTGACATATGATGTAGCATGTTTCTTGCAATGTCTGAGATTCTCTCGGACGCTTTTAATCAGCAAGATGTTTCTTCTCCTGCAAATTATTTCTTTGCAGCAGAAGAATCACCACTTCACCCCCTTGCAAAATGCGGTTGTAACATAACAGTACAATGTGGAGTGATACTATTTACTGATGATTATAATGTATTATTTCGGAAAGTAGTTTAAAAAATTCAAAATACTTTCGGATATTTTTCTTCACCTCATCAATTGATGCTATTCATCAATTGACATTCGATGATCTATTAAATGAATATTGTTGTTGGATGTTTTCGAGAGTTAGTAAAAATACGTGAAAAGTAAAACCGAAAGTTTGCTCTACATAAGGAATTAACTTAATAGTGCGTTTATTTCAAATCGTTAATCAAAACGTACCGACTGTATTTAATAAAATCAATTTGTATCAATAGGTGAGTTATGTTGCATGAATTTACACATGTAATAGTTTGTAATACAAAATTTCCTTTTCCGTTCCGTGAGAAATCAATGAATCGGGAAGTAGTGAGTCGAGCCTGTAAGTTGATTTGAGAGCATGGAAAGAAGGAAATGGAGTGAAATTGTCGAGGGAGGTATGATGCCATTATACCGTAAGGTTCGTAGTGACGAACCATTCTGTGGAAAACCCAAGGGGGTCTGGATAGACTGGGAACTGTAAATGAGGCCGCATACGGGGAAATTTATTGAAAGTCTACATCAGGGAACAGAGATGACTACGACGTCATCTCCGAATTTTGTGATGAACATTGAATCAGAATTGAATTTTAGTCGAACTAAGAGTCGAGGAGACATCACGTTCTTTTTCTCTATTGCCACATGTGCTAATGCCATGTTGACCTCGGCCGACTGCAGATTTTCTCTGGAGTTTGCCCAACAACACGTGAAACGCTTTTCCCGCACTCGCCGGGAACAGACTGCGAGAACGATCACATGGCTGAGGACGCCGGCGCTTTTCCTCACTTTCAGCGGGGGAAAGGGTTGTGTTTACTAGCCACACACGCACACACACACACACACGCACACGCTCGCGCACACGCACACACGCACACACACGCACATGCACACGCGCACGCGCACACGCACACGCGCACACGCACACACACACACACACACACACACACACACACACACACACGTGAATATAAATAAACGAATTTGCATTAAGTTCTCTAACGAATCCGTTTTCAGTTTTTGAAAAGTTGTGATCAGAACAAACCGCCGAACAAACGCAAGGGATGGATCTGCCTTATACCCCTTCATACCTCTTCCCCTTCCCCGGACAAGTGATAAGTGGTGGTTTGCCTTTATCTGGATGGTTGATGGTAGAAGGGTTGTGGAGATACGAATGATGAGGAGAAGGTAGTGATTAGGGATGGGAAGAAGAATTCAGATGAATATAATAATAATATTAATATTAATATTAATAATAATAATAATAATAATAACTAATAAAAATGTCTATATTTGTGGCGAGGCTCAAGCCTTAAGGGCTGCTCTTCGGCTTGACCATTTCAATGAATTTACAATTTCAATGCATTTAAGTGATCCAATTACGTGGTTCAACAACCACATGGCGAACTGGAAACTCATTGCAGTTATCTAAAATAAGTTTTTTCATTATTTTATTATTTTTAGGACATTTTAATAACTTTGCATACATAATAAACAGCGTTTTAAAAAGAATAAAAAAATAGTTGCGCACATCTTGCTAGTTTTGGAATACGAAGTCCGGTCCAGGAAAGCACGTTTCGACCTCTATCATTTGACATTGAAACTTCTGTACACATCACCTGATCCAGCAAAATATCAGGAAAAAGTGCGCTATCAATACGCGGTATATTTGTTGGCCTTGTGTGAACAAGTGCCCGCTAAATAAATATTCATTGTGAGGTGCCTCACACGGTCCTACAGAATTCCTACTGTAACAGATGTTTCTGTTATTGCACGTGTTCAGAAGAACACTCGTTCAAACAGTTTTGTTGATGACGCACTTCACTAATTCCATTCGGTTTTGCAACGAAGACAAATAGTGAAGTTCTGCCTTTGTGGCTGCCGCTTCATCAAATGAGTCACTTGCGGGAGGTAAAATGTGCAATTTCATTCTCTACTCTGCGACTAAAAAGTAATTTTGAAGTTGCTGACGCATATACGAAATGTTGTTGATTACTGTTATAAAATATTTTTGAAGAGTATATGTTATAACATAATTGTATTTCTGCATTTGAGTAATTTCAACTAATCGTTTCTGAGATAAAACTGTCGTGTGGAACAGTACATTCATTTCTGGTAAGTCTCTCCGCTACAGTGAAAATAGCGAATGCAAACTGTAGACCATACATTTTTCGACCATTTCAGAAAGACAACGTAGTGATTAAAAGGCTAGATCGCGAAGGTTTGAGAAGGCTCTCGTCAAAAGGGTTTGCCACTGCAGCGTCTCTTACTAGGAGATCCAATGGTTCGAGTCCCAATGGTGGCAGATTTTCGACTTTAGTCAGATAACTTGGTTTAATTCGGCAGCTGTCTGGAGGCGAATTGTAGTGACCGACAGCTCTGATCGATACACTCCCATGCTGTGCATTAGGAATACCAGGGGAGTGCCGGAGCAGTTCTCCGGTAGGGGCGGTATCTGGAGAGGCAAATCCTCCCCAAACTGACGCTAGAACATGTCATATTACAGCAGAAGAAAAGCACCGCATCCTATCTGGGTATAACACTCCCTACACTTATGGTACTAATGACCGCTGCCGACGCGCCCGGAAACAAAATAATCACAATCAATTCGAGGAATTTGGGGAATCCCCCGACCTCTGATGTTTTTCCTCCGCCCCTTTAATAGATGTGGTAGTGAGGATGCGGCGGGGCGGGAGTAGTGACAAGCGAGGGGCGGGGGCGTTGGGGCGGACGGAACGGGGAGGGGGGCGTCGGCGACGTAGTGACGTCCCGCATCCGCTGTGGCGCGCGCCGCGTCCGCCCACGTCCCTCTCCCCCCGCCCCTCTCCTCAACGCCCCCCTCGCGGCGTCCCCTAACGACGCAAGTCTTCGTTAGGCCACCGCCGCCGCCGCCACCACCACCGCCGCCGCCGCCGCCACCGCCACGCCGCCGCCACCACCGCCGCCGCCGCCGCCGCCGCCGCCGCCGCCGCCGCCGCCGCCACCACCGCCGCCGCCGCCGCCGCCGCCGCAGCCGCCACCACCACCGCCGCTGCCACCACCGCCGCCGCCACCACCGCCGCCTCCGCCCCCCCGCCCCCACTGCCCTCATTTGCCCTCACTGCCCTACTTCACTGCCCCCATTGCCTCTACCGCCCTAACGCCCCTCTTTCACTGCTTCCATCTAACCTTCACTGCCCCACTTCCTTCCCACCCAGGCTCCGCCACCCGCCCCATTTCGCCCCCACTGCCTCCACCGCCCCCACCACCTCCACTGCCTCCACCACCCACCTGCCCCTCATCACACTTTACCAATGTTCCCGCCACTGCCCCACTGCCGCCAATGCCCCCACTGCCGCCACCGCCCCCACCGCCGCCAATGCCCCCACCGCCGCCACCGCCCCGACCGCCGCCACCGCCCCCACCGCCGCCACCGCCCCCACCGCCGCCACTACCGCCGCGACCGCCCCTACCGCCGCCACGGCCGCCACCGCCGCCCCCGTCGCCGCGCTCATGTCTGCACGCAGAGCGCGCGTGCAAAGGCATAGGCTCCGCAGTCGCAGAGCGGCTGGAATGTTTGTATACACTACACTGACCTCAGACGGGACAAAGGAACAGAAAACGAATTTATAAGATTTTAAATGTGCAGTACTCCAGTTATCTGAGGGATCACTTTGAGTGGTGGTGGTGGTGGTGGTGGTGGTGGTGAGATTCGAAAAATGTCCCCCAATAGACCGGAAGAGGACACTTCTAGCGTCCGGCTGCTCTGATAGATAGTTTCACGTGGTTTCTCGGATCAACAGGAGGAGATTACCGGAGCAGTACCCTATAAAACGGGCCACGAACCACGCGTGATCTTTCCTTCCTCTTCCTTGCCCTATCCTTACCTCTTACACACACTTGCACTTACATGCATTACACAACCACACATGCTGGGAGACAATTAGTGAGCTTAGAGCTAGTCCCAGATGGGGCGTGCCCCGTTTGTGGGAGATACCTGCTTAGGGAAAACTTCTCTAGCCGGCGGTAGGTCGGCGCCGGATCTCGCAAGCCTGCGGAGGAAGACCATCGTCACTCCCGAGGAAAAAAATATGCACTACATTTACGGGACCAACGTTCTTAACAGTTGACGCGCCTGGAATCACTAACAACCTATCAATCCACCAATTGATAAAATATATGTACAACTATATAATAACTTAACGTGTGAACGCAAAGTACTATTATCGAGTTTAACTATTATCAGAAAAAATTGAATACTACTGAATCCTTACTTTTTTAAATATCTCTTTTTATGTAAATATTACATAATTTTTATATTTCTCTACCTTCGATCATTATACTTCTTTGTAAGTAGTGTTCAGTGAGTTCAGTGTTTTCCTGATTTTTGAATTTTGCCTTTTTTTCTTAGTGTCTAAGCTTTATCCAATATTCCCAATGTACGCGTTTCCAGAGCGGTCCGATCCCCTTTAAATTCATTATTGATATTCAGCTAAAATACGCGAATTAACACCACCCAATTATGAGAACGACAAGCGCATTTCAAAATGATGCATAGTTTCAAATTTAAAATATCACTTTATATATATATATATATATATATATATATATATATATATATATATATATATAATGTGTGTGTGAATTAATTAGCACCATGTCTGATGAAGTAAGAGTATAGCGTTCGTGGAGTACATACGAATTAGCCCCAATGACTTCAATCTCTTTAATACATCAAATGGTTTCGCTGCTGCGATTTGTAAATACCGTATGCGCTCTTTAAAGAATGACGGTACCTCACAACTATTTGTTCTTAGTACTCCTTCAAACGATGGACCTCCAAGCCCACTTGACTTATTTTAGTTAAATGCCTAAATCATTATTGTAATCTTCGGTAACTCTGAAGGTAAGTATCTTTTCATTATACATTCTCGAAAAATACCCTCTTTACAGGCCTGGCTGCAAGGGCGTGCCATAGAGAATTAGAATGATGGGTTTGTCAGCTGTCTTAATTCAAAAGTCATTTTAGCCAGTGTATTACACAATTCAGGATTTTCGTCAAGTTTTCACTTTTGTTAAGATAAATTGTGGATTTCTCAACTAAGTTTTGAGTGAATTTTCGAGAAATTCGTATCAACCATTTCAGAGAATCGAAGAGTTCGTAGAAGGATGGCCATTAAGAGAGATTACTATATCCCATTACTTCCAACCACCTCTAACGATCAGTGTTGGCCAGTGCCAGTGCTTTCAGGCGACCGCTCCGCGCACCGCACGAGAAACGGGTTCGGTAACGGCGCGCCGGGAGCCTCTTGCTCATCGCGGACGGCGAAAGGGAGAGCGAAGCGGTGCTGAGCGGGGCTGTGGGGGGCGGGGCTGGGCTGGGCGGGACGGGGCGGGGCTGTGCGGGACGGGGCAGGTCTGTGCGGGGCAGGGCAGGTGTGTGCGGGGCGGGGCAGGTCTGTGCGGGGCGGGGCAGGTCTGTGCGGGGCGGGGCAGGGCTGTGCGGGACGAGGCTGTACTTGGCGGGGCTGTACTTGGCGGCTTGCTTATGGGCTTTGCTTGGCGGGGCTTTGCTTGGCGGGGCTTTGCTTGGCGGGGCTTTGCTTGGCGGGCTTTGCTTGGCGGCTTCTGCCTTTTGGCGCGGGGCTTTGCTTGGCGGGGCTTTGCTTGGCGGCTTTGCTTGGCGGGGCTTTGCTTGGCGGGGCTTTGCTTGGCGGGGCTTTGCTTGGCGGGGCTTTGCTTGGCGGGGCTTTGCTTGGCGGGGCTTTGCTTGGCGGGGCTTTGCTTGGCGGGGCTTTGCTTGGCGGGGCTTTGCTTGGCGGGGCTGTGCTTGGCGGGGCTTTGCTTGGCGGGGCTTCTGTTTTTTTGGCGGGGCTTTGCTTGGCGGCTTTGCTTGGCGGGGCTTTTGCTTGGCGGGGCTTTGCTTGGCGGGGCTTTGCTTGGCGGGGCTCGCCCTGGCGGGGCTTTGCTTGGCGGGGCTTGCTTGGCGGGGGCTTTGCTTATGGGCTTTGCTTTGGCGGGACTTTGCTTGGCGGGCCAGATGGGCGGGCTGTGGATGGGCGGGCCGAAGAGGCGGGGCTGTACGGGGCGGGGCGGGCTGTAGCTGGGCGGCGGGGCTGTACGGGCGGGCGGGGCTGTACGGGGGGGGGGGGGGGGGGGCCGGAGCGAGAATGGTCGTGGCTGCTTGGGCGTGGCTGCGGTCGCGGGGGCGGGATGGCCCAGCGAGGGCTTCTCCGGTTCCGCTTAAGGCAGAGGCCGTCGCCCCCTGTCGGGGCGGGACGAGCCGGAGACGGTGGCGGTGATTAGGCGTTTTCCACGGGCTGTCAACATACCAGGAAAATCGCGTCGTTAGACTTCCAAATGAGCCGCAGGAAAAGGCACGCTCTAATCTCCAAAGGAGGTGGGCAGAAGGGGAAGGAAACTTGGAACGTAATGGTGTCCTTCAAGGCAACCTTGGACACCGAATGGGGCAGGAAGACCGGGTTGTAAAAGTGGTGCAACGGAATTTAGTTCAGATTGGAAGTGATTTATGGTGGGAACTGAATTATACGAGCGTCCATACGTGATAACGTAGCGTAATAGTCTGCCGTAACGTTCTGTGTCAGTCACTTCAGTAATCTTAGCTCATATTACAATATCTTATTGTGCTTCGATAGGCAGTTGAACCCACCAGCCGAACTCATTATGTCATTTATATCACTTGTTGCTGAGCTATAACCCATAATGAATAATTATTATAAACATAAGTAAATAATGAATTAAATTTGTGGAATATAAATCAAATTCCGTATTTCCTCTACTGGGGGGGCTGCAAAATGTTCTTGATAAACGATTAAAATAAATTGGTCTCATTTAGCGCAGTGATGTCTTGAGTGTATTTTCTTGTTTAACATTAGTTTAGTGACATATATAACGTAAACGAGCATTCTCAGAAATTTTCTTTTCATGCTTTCCCATGCACTTTTTTTTATTTCCTCTCTAAACTAATGTATAGGGAGAAAAAGTATAGGAATGACCTGAACAAAACGGACTCCAATTTTCAGTCATGAAAAGCGTTTTTAAGGTTCTTTTTAGCTGTAACTTTATATACACGTTAGGATTAAGATCTATTAGTGCACCAAAGATTGGCGCAGGTGGAGAGGGATGCACGCACTTTTGTACCCGATATTCGGGATGGATGGATGGATGGATGGATGGATGGATGGATGGATATGTTATGGATTACTCTCTTAGATTAGAAGCGTTGGAGCAGAAACTTGGTAAATACGTCAGAAGCAAAGTTCAATTGGGCCGGTCTGGAGATCATTTACATATTTCAATTTTGGGAGTACTTTACATGAAGCCCCTGCAACGTTTTCAAAATTGTCTGAATAGATGCTGAAATTTTTAGTTCGAATAGAAGAAAGTGCATTTATAAGTTTGAAACACTTCCGATTTTCTGTAAAATCTCCGTCATTTACGAAATCGCTAAACTCATTGTATTTAAAACTCTAAAGAGTTTTCGTTTAAGAAATCTGAACTTTCTACTCAAACAAATGTCGTGATTTTTTCATTAAATGAAAGGTAATAGGAGTGGCGAAGCGTGGGTGTCACCCACCCGGGGCGAAAAAAATTTCGCCGCCCCCTTATTTAGGTATTTTAAAGTAAAAGTCTAAAATATACAAGCTTCAACAACATGGCAGATAGTCATACATACAATTACACTGATAAAAAACTAAATAATGTAAAAAAATAAAAGATTTAATACACAGTCGAATGTATACGTACAGGAACAATACAATTTCCAACAAAGTTTAATAATTTTACAGCACGTACTACTCGTACTTATGAGCACTGAAATCACAGTTTGGAAAACGCGTACGATTAATGGATGCGAATTGGACGACTGACGATCTATCAATGAATCTTTCTTTGAATTGTCAAAATGTCACTCACGGACTTCCCTGAAGGGACGTATCCGCACTATAATCTAATTTGCAGGTTTTATTATACAATATTGAACACTATCCTTCATATGATAGGTGTCATTCTCGGTGAATATTAGTCATAAACAATCCAAGCACGAAATAAGACTGGTAATACATACAAGTCAGTACAGAGGGTGTTGCCAGTCGCTACAATGAGCAAGATTTTAATATACAAGCATACATAACAGTAAGATGCCATATTATTTAAAGTCCTCACAGAATAGGTAATGAAAAATTTCGTGCTCATCGCAATCGATCCGAATCATCGGTGCCACAAATATGAAATGAAATGGATAAATTTGTTTAAAGTTTATTATTATTATTATTATTATTATTATTATTATTATTATTATTATTATTATTATTATTATTATTATTATTTATTGTGAAATTTTCCGCCCCCTGAACGAACTGCCCGTAGCGGGCTGCCCCTGCCGCCCCCTCGCCACTGGGTAGTAGAACTCAGATGGTTTATCACTTGTTTTCATTAACCTATTTATAGAATGAACATTGCATTTTAACATAATCTTGAAATTAATAGATTGAACGCGTTTTTCCATGATTTGTTCATTATTTCATTCTGTGAGTTGCAATCGATCTATTGAGAGCATTCGACATTTAGACGACGAGAAAACTTGTGTGTGTGAGGTTGTTAGCGAAAGGACTATTGCAAGGTTTTCAAGTACGAAGATTAAGTACTTTTTTAAAAGCAGGGATTATTGACTGTACGTAAACACTACGCCAAGCAATCGTTTGAATCATGCCTCACTTCACAAAAATCTTTGTAATTATAATAATTTGAGATGCATTACAAATAAATTTGATAGATATTATTCATTATCGCTGAATTAATCACTTTGTAATATTTAGGTGCTACCTTAGAAATCCCATCTTCGCAATGCACTGCAGGACGAAATTACCAAATCGTTTAAATAAGGTGGATAGCAGGATTTTCTGCAAAAGACCTCTACAGCATACACATCAAAATCTTGGTGAACATAAAACATTTTAATTACGTTTTAAAAAACAAGTTTAACTCTGCACTCACGGTAAATAGTGACTGTGTTGTTCTAGAATTTGTAAGCTTCTCTCATTTCCTTAGACTTCAAGACCTAATTCTGAACTACATGAAGCAATGTTTTTGGGGTTTTGTATATTTCATATAGTGAATAAGCAAAACTTTTCAAACTTGTTCACAGCCAAATCAACTTTTCGGGATGTGTCCTTGCTGCTCGAAATTTTAAGATACGTTCCCATTTTTCCAAGCCATTTCTCAATTTGATAAATTCAATCTTGAGAAAATGCTGAGATAGCTCCTTATTTTGCTTCTGGACATAAATGTAGCTTCACTATGCGCACGTTTGTTTTTGCTCTCCTTTGCTTGTTGTGGTAGCAGTAGAGCTGAGGGTGAGTTACTACATTGTTAGCAACGCAGAAATATCAAATTTGCAGTTCGTGTATCGTTGCAAATAGTTTTTCTATAACTCGGGAACGAAAATGTCTAGTTTTTGAAATGTCGATAATCTGGCGCTTTTAAAAAATTATTATTATTACTATTATTACTATTGTTTTAACTTTCATCTATTTATCGTTAAAATGTTGAGATGGGATTCTGGTACTCAAGAAAACGTGCGCAGATATTCTTCTCCCCCGTATACGTCACTTACAGTTTTTACTGTTTTAGGCCAAATAAATGGAAAAAAAATTAAAAAAATTATTTTGATTATTGTAGCTTTTACGTTTTCTGCATAAATTCATTCATTCGTAGATCTTTAAATGATGTAATGCTCTTTTTAAAAGATATGACTAATTGTTGAGTAAAAAGCATTAAGAAGCTGAAAAGTATCAGTATTCCGTACATGTTCACTAGTTTTTTAATGTATTTTTAGCGGTACTTCATCTACTACTTTCACAACTTTTCTTGAACGAAGACCTTGCTTCCCCCTCCCTTGACCAATAAACATTTGAAGACAATAAGCTCTCAGCGAGCACTGATGACATTCCAAGCATTAAATCTTCGTTGGCTCGAAACATAAGCTAGTCAAAGCTAGTTGCTTTCATACTCGAGAATTTCTGTTCAATTTTATTACCATTATCTAAACAAATGACTGAGGTTGATCCAGGTCCTTCAAGGGAGACATCTAAAACTTACATCTAGTGTCCCTGCTGTGTCCTACCCAGAGCGATCACCTGGCCGCACACGTAGCAAGTTTGATTTTGATTTTCCAGAAGTTGGCATTACTGTAAATACTTTAGTGGGCAAGTTTGTATCTAATACCCCCCCTCCGCCCGCATTTCTTCAATCCATCGTTCAAGAAAAGTTGCGTGAGTAGTACTAACTAGGGCAGCCATATAACTTGATTAAAGTTTCAACAAGTCATTGTGTGATGGTTATTTTTTTTAATGAAGCGCGTTGCTCGCTGCTAATTGGATACTGAAGTCGCACTGTAAGGACAGACACCACCGATCTCCATTCTTCTCACGTACAATGGCCGTTACATCCCTGTAGATTTAATTATCTTCGAAGAAAAATACACTCCACTGTTTCAAGTTCTTGCCAATTGTTAGATACAACGTTGATAATAACCCTGAATGAAATAACGAAAAATAGTTTTTACAGAAATGATATGAACATTCTCTTAATTGTGAAAAAGTTTAAATGAGTCATTGAGAAATTCTTAACTAAGAATATTTCACTAAACAAAATATGAAAAAGAGTACCATGTAAACATTCTTATTATCCAGGTGTCTTGAGATGTCCTCCGAAAAGTACCGAAAAAGTGAAAGGTTTGAGCGGAATTGACGTACTACCAACATTTTGACGTCTTCATAGCGATGCGGAATTTCCGTTGACAGATAAGATTGTTGAGAATCTGAACCGTCGAAATTATTTATAAACACAGAACCTCTTGCAGAAAGTCGGAGAGTAGTGCAAAGAAGAGTGAACATTTCTTAAGAATGAGTTGAATGGAACCACTACAAAAAGGAATATCATTTGATATTATGAAATACGTGCTACGAGCAACGTATAAAGAAATAAGCGTTTTTTTCGTATCGGTTAATGAAGGCTCTACCTTGCTTCATTCTCCTTAGTCATGGAACGTGATGGATGGAAGCTTCCAACCAATCAAATCGGATACACGACTCGCTGGATGAAGAACCATCGTGCTGCAGAGCCACAGTTTCATTTCTCTCTTAATTGCACTCCATAAATTACTGCTAATTGTGCCTGGCATCCGGAGCATCCTCTTCGCAAACGCTTTGCAAAGCCGGAATTAATGACGAGCCTTGGGCAAAAAATAAATGAATCGAGTCTCAAAACGCCATTCATATCTGCAGCTCTCAAAGCACGGGAAGGAGAATTCAGAGTGCCTGGAATTAAAGGCGCAGTGAACTCTTGAATCAAAACTTGCCTTGTGTAACTAATAATCAAAATAATTTTATTATTTATTATGAAAAAAGAGAAGTTACATCATTTTACTATATTCGATTAAGATAGGATTACAATGAAGTCGTAGGCTTCCGCGGCCAGAATCAATACAATCTTGGCTGCCCGCGGCGTCACCCGGACAGCCAAGATTGTATAGGATTACAATGGTTGCAAGTCGGTAAACAACGTAATTGGCTAATTCTGAGTACTAAGAGAATAGCTTGTGTATCAGAACATTTGTATGTATTGTAATATCTGTAGAGCAGATGTTCGTAATTTCGTAGATAGAATGCACACTTTTTTTAAATTCGTATTTTCTGTTGTAGCAATGACGTACTTATAAGCAGATGAATGAGGTTCAATCATGATTTTAGTTCTAGCTCCATTTTATTGTAGTAGCTAGTCCAAAAATTTCTAATAATGGTAGTTATTCTTTCTACTAAGAATGCTTACTTAGTCTACTGTCCATTTTATTGTTCAGTGGGTGTTATTCTGAAACGATTTAAATATGAAGTCCAGAAATTGTTTCACAAAAATGACGCATCAAGTTCGGTCGCTTTATAAAAGTGAATAAGCAAATTAAGCATAAGTAAATAAGCAAATTAAATTAAAAATAACATAACAATCTGCGTAAATATTAACTATTTTCTGGTATTCTTAATAATTATTTCTTAATATTGAAATTCTTGTTTGTTATTGTTAATTTATTTTATTTTATTATTAATTTTTATCATATTCGTAATTACATATTTATTTATTGTAGCACTCAAAGTGGCCGCAATGTGGCTGAACATTTTTTATGAGCTATTACAAACCATGATGAGACTCGGTGTGAGCTTTTTACTAATAGATATTATCTTTAAAACTCTCATTGACCACTAGTGAAAGTGTTTAATTACTCGTAAGTTCGGAAATTACTAATGGTACGTGTGATCTTGATAATTTCACACTCATGAGCTCGTTAAAGTTACTTGCTATGCCAGGTGATGGAAAATTCTGTCGTCAATGACTGGTGGGTAATGGTGGGGAGCGGGCGAATGGTTTTAGAAAGACAATGAAAGTGATGGAATGCCTCGTGGCGTCGACGCGACGGGGGAAAACTAGAAAACCGCGGGGAAATCTACAAGAAAGCTCACTTTCTCCACCTCAGCCCTCGTACGTATTCACAGGTCCAGCTTTAAAGTTGTCTGGGGCAACTTACCCCACAGGTCACTTTCAGGGAACTTACGTCAGCAAACATGTTCGCCACTCGGTGGCGAAGACGCTTCCGGCAGAGCTGAATTTGATATGAAGCAAAGTGGTGAAGGATTTCCCTCTAAAATAGTTTCCCCTTAAAATAGTTTTTAAAATTGAGGTAATTCCCAAATTAGATGACGAAAGATTGCTGAAGAATTGTTTCGCAAACGTATCAATACGTAATTAACCTTAATTAAGGTATTAAGTAAAAGGATACAAAGTAAAACAAAGGATACATTAAGTAAATATCATCTCCGAAAACAACTAAGAAACAACTAAGGGCACGACTCCTTTTTTACCCGGAGATTTTGTCATATCAAGGGTTTTAGGGTCATTTTTTTTTAATGTTTTCTATGTTCCATGATGGCAGCTGACATCTCGAGGATCACCAGGGGGTTGGATAAATGAAACAAAACACCAATTCACATCAAACCCTTTTACAACATAAGGCACTCATGCCTTCACTCGAAAAGAACACTATTGAATCGTAATTCTGATTTCTGAAAGGTTGTTGCACCGAAGTTACGGCACTGGCCTCTGCAGACGTCTTTGCGAAATTACGGCTACCACATCTTCATTTTCTTTGAGCACCAACTTTCAAAAATCTTCTTAACTCATTTGTAGAGTAACCGATTGTTTTCCAGTTGTACCTGAGTAAGATAATAAAAGAAATTATGATTGAAAAATACATTTTCTGAATGTGTACAGTCTTGTGTGCTTGCTTCAAATGATGGAAAGACCCGGCACTGTAGAACAAACACATCTTGCGACAGTAATTACTTTTGGGACTAATCATATTGGTAAAAAAAATGATTTCGTGAACCCAAGGAGAGAGCAGCATTGCTCCCGCCTGCCCGCCCTGAACTACCGAAGGGGCAAAATCAGTTTCACGCGGCCTCGTATGGCGCCGCCCCCATATGAAGAAGCAGCCTTTGCAGCTGCAGGAGGAGCAGCACTCCGTGCCGCCCCGCACCGCTTCAGTCGGGGTTCGCGTGGGGGCCGCGGGACATGCGCAGGCGGAGATGGGAGCGCGGGGCGAGGGCGGACGGGGCGAGGGCGGGACGGGGCGAGGCGGAGGGCGGGACGGGGCGAGGGCGGGACGGGGGCGAGGGCGGGACGGGGCGAGGGCGGACGGGGCGAGTGGACGGGGCGAGTGGGACGGGGCGAGTGCGACGGCGAGTGCGGACGGGGCGAGGCGGGACGGGGCGAGGTGGGACGGGCGAGGTGCGGACGGGGCGAGTGCGGGACGGGGCGAGTGCGGATGGGGAGTGCGACGGCGAGGGGACGGGGCGAGTGCGGACGGGGCGAGTGCGGGACGGGGCGAGTGCGGGACGGGGCGAGTGCGGGACGGGGCGAGTGCGGGACGGGGCGAGTGCGGGACGGGGCGAGTGCGGGACGGGGCGAGGGCGGGACGGGGCGAGGGCGGGACGGGGCGAGGGCGGGACGGGGCGAGGGCGGGACGGGGCGAGGGCGGACGGGACGGGGGACGGGGCGAGACGGAGAGGGCGATGCGGGGCGGGGAGAGACGGGGAGAGGGCGAAGCGGGGAGAGGGCGGGACGAGAGCGGTGGACGGGGGCATGGCGTGGCATGGCGGGGGGCGTGTCGAGGTGGGGTAGGACAAGTGGGTGTGTCGAGGCGTGACGGGGCAAGGCGGAAGGGAGCGCGCGGAGACGAGCCAACAGCGGTAGGTGGGGGCGTGGCGAGGTGGTGCGCGGCGAGTCGGCATGATAAGGACAGACGGGGCGTGGCGTGGCGTGGCGGGGAGCGGGGCGTGGCGGGGCGGGAGGAGCGAGCCGTGAGGGAGCGGGAGGGGTCTAGGTGGGACGGGGTGAGTGTGGGCGAGGCTAGGCGGGAGGGAGCGGGTGCGGGTGGACGTGGCGAGGGCAGGAGAACGTGACGGGGTGAGGGCGGGACGAGAGCGGTCGGCGGGGGCATGGTGAGGGGCGCGTCGAGGTGGGGTAGGACGGGAGGACGCGGTGACGAGACGACAGCGGTGGGCGGGGTCGCGTCAAGGTGGGGCGGAACGAGTTGTCACCGTGATGCGAGGCGGGACGGGGCGGAGCGAAGCGGCAGGGAGCAGGTGCGGGTGGACGTGGCGAGGGCAGGTCGACGAGACGGGGCGGGGGCGGGAGTGGGCCGGGGTGTGGTACGACGCGACGCGGCGCGGAGAAGTCGCCGCCGTCGTTCGTCATGGCCCGGGGCCACGGATCGACCCGCGCTCACAGGCACCGCTCAGCGCCGCGCTGCCTGGCCTCCCGGGGGACGGGCGAGGAAGGCGCGCGAGATATACGGCCGGCGTAGCCCCATTCGCCCGCTCGTAACCGGTACACGCCCCACACTCGCTTCCCCTCGCCCGCCTGCTTCGAATGCAACTTCCATCACCCGCGAGGTGGTGTGGAGTGTTGGCGATGTCGGGTCCTTTCGGTCAGGACGCGTTCAATGGCCACTAGCATAGTGTGGCGTCATGGAGAAAAACACACAGACATTTACAAGTATGTACAAGTTTATTTACACGTATGTACAATAACCAACTTCTGCTCCGAAACTACACTCTTGTGAGTATTTCTCTGTGGATACCCCACATAGCTAGGGAGGCCCCGTCTCCTCTGACGCTACTCCCGCGCCACTACCGTGACTTCGTCACCCGTGCAATAGGCACGCTCCAGCCTGGGCGTAAAGTTTTGCGCATCGCGCGAGGTTTCCAGAACAAAACCCTCGTGTGAGCTCGTCGGCTCGATTTTATACCTAGAGTGCAGCCATCACGTGACCGTCCTTGGTGTAGGAGGGAGGCTCGCGTCTACCACGTGACCTTCCAGGTCAAGCTGGCGACCCCTTTGTCTAAATATCCCAACGCTGGGGCGCCAAGCTATTCAGCCCGCAGGTATGCGATTCTTCCGCTCCTCCTCCTACCCACGGCCGCCAACGTGACGCTACAATAGAATCGCGTGGCGCCGACACTTCTTACAGATGCCTTACAGATGCACTCCCTTGTACACACACACACGCACACGCACGCACACGCACACGCACACGCACGCGCACGCACGCGCGCGCACATACACACGCACATTCAAGAACAATTATCCCCGTTTTATTCTTAATTGTTTGGAATTTGCAATTGTTTTTCAACAAATTATTTATTTATTTGCACCCATATCAACAGCATTTTTTCTATTTTTCTGTTGCTATTGGTTATACTCTTCACAGCGAGTTGGTGTTTATCTATTAGTATTCTGAATTTTGAGCATTCTTGCATTTTCTCTTAATCTAATATTCACATTCACTTGTTTTGCTTTTCATTGTTTATTTCAGTAGAATCCTCTCCTATATCCTAAAAATCAGTAAAAAAAAATCATTGTTTATTATTTCAGTAAAATCCTATTATTGGATCGAATAACAGAGCAGTGTATAATTTCATATAATCTAGATTTTTGGATTAGCATTTTTGTACTTTGTAGCAAAAACTCATAAATAATTAATTGTTCCAGTAGAAGTCTTTCTGGCAAGATCACTAAAATTTTGTAATTTTTGTGATTGTGAAAGATGTGAAAGATTTGTAATTAAACAATTAACTCGCCATTTTTATCCATTTTTTGTTGCAAGTTATTAAATACCTTTCGAGTAATGAACTTCAACTAACGTTCGGAATTGAAAGGTAGAGAAAAAGAGTTGTTGATAATTATCAATATATTATAATAAATTTATTTAATATTATAAATAAACAATCGCTTGAAGTGAACAGGAAGGAATAAATGACTGAACACTATTTTCACGTCTGGTATATATATGCGTGTGAATTTGTGGAAATAACTAATAGTGTATTGTTACAACAATGACAAGTGAAATAATGACAAGAGTTGTGTACAGTAACTAAGACGTTTTATCTACGTGCTAAATGGCTTCAAGTGAAAAGCCGAACAGAGCGAGAGTCATTGAGGCGGCTTGACGACTGCTGGACTCATTGTGAGGCGTGAAACGTATTGTGTCACTGCTACTAATCGGTTCAGTATGTTTCGAGTTCCGCCGCTAATGGCTGCTTCTCACGAGGCGATGTTTCCTGGGAGGTAGTTTGCCAATAGGCTGTTTAGTCTCCGCCGTGCGAACGTCCTACCAGAGACAGTCCATTGCTTTCCAGTGTATATCCGCTGGTGAATGCAAGCGTCAAACGAAACTAGGTGATGGGAAAATAAGCTTTATACCCGATCCTTTTAGTCATTTGTTTTATTTTCTTCAGATTTACGTTAATATTCATATATTTTCAATACACTAAATGAGCAACAGAAAGTGAACAGAGTTTACAAAAGACGTTCGAGAAAAATGAACATCTCAAGTTCTTTGTTTAAAAAAAAAAAAGTACTGAATGGGTCATATAGGGTAGAAGTTATCATAGGAAGGAAAGCCTACAGACATTGAATAATGACTGTTTCTTACAGGAAGCAATATATAATAGGGAATCACTTTTGAACTTCTGAAATATTTTTAGTCTTCATCATTTTATACCTTTGGCCTTCAAAGAAGAGAAACCATTTTTCTCGAAGATTGATATTGCTTAATGAACTCGTAATGAACTTGTGGCATTGCACGCCCGTTCAACACTTTCACACTTCAACTCGCTTCTACCAGCTGCAAGAGCAGCTGGCGGGAGGAAGTAACAACAAATCACGGGCGTAATTCCGAGTAGGCAATTGTGATACCAAAGGTCCGCATCGTGCCAAGTGGAAGAACTGAAGTTGTAATGATCTTTGACTTGTTAACGGTAGCAGCGCTGACACCTTAACCTTAACGTTGATAGCGACGCACAGTGGGCCGCAATTACTCTATCATCTTATCAATTACATTATACTAAAATTTTTTTTTAATGTTTCGAAAGTATAAGTAGTATATCCAAAATTCAGAAACAAACGTTCAATACGACATCACGTTCATGCTTTTCGTTGACCTTCAAATAGTACCGTAATGGGCTAGTATTTTTTTTTTGGGGGGGGGGGGGGTGTATTGTACTCAAAATGAAAAGAATATGTTATAAAAGTTTTCTACATTTAGGCAAAGTATCCTTTAGGTGATTTCTTGTCAATACAATATCTTTAAATATTCCAATCCATCCCCATTTTCACAGGCGGGCACCCTAAGATGGGTTGCGACGCGGATGCCTGTTTTACATGTTATTATTTAGTTTTGATTGTCAGTTTTCTCTCTCGAAGAGTTTCATTTTAGAACGATGCAATGTATCAGGTGGCGGCAACGGCGGTGGTGGTATTGAATAAACGTTTTTGACTTAGTTAATGATTAATCTTAACGCCCCGGAATACACCATACACTGTTGCTGATCAATTATTAAGACATTTGGGGAGAGAAACATGGATATAATTACGCATTTACAATTTCTATTTACATTATTTACTATTTTGTTAGACAAGTATAGATAGGTAACTGAAGTAAATAAAAAATTGTAAATAGTTTACTTGTTCAATGCTTTAATAATTTCTAGCCACAAATGTATAGTTTCTTTGTTGTTTTTTGTTGATAAGATTAATCTATGACTTACTAATCTAGACGTAAAAAACAGTAATTGACTAAGTATTCCAGAAAGTAATATGCCACAACTCTTTTGCTATTGGGGAATGGAAATTTTCCCGCCAAATATTCTAACCTACTTCATCAGGGATAAAAAATGAAGTTACCTTATTTTATCTGTTCAATGCTTTAATAATTTCTAGCAACAAGTATCTGCTTTTTTTGATAAGATTAATCTAGGACTTACTGACCTAGACATAAAAAACTCACCAGTTATTTACTAAGCATTCCAGAAAGTAATACGTCAGTACTCTTTTGCTATTAGGGAATGGAAATCTTCCGGCCAAATATTCTAACCTACTTGCATCAGGGATAAAAAATGAAGGCGACGTATCAATTTTTTCGAGGCAGCAGCGGTGGCGGTTGCGGCTGACGTAAGCGGGTTAAGTGCCCCGACGTGCACCCGCATTCGCTGCGGGCGAATTCGCAGCTGCCGCCGCCGCCGCCGCCGCCCGAAGTCGCGCTCCCGATTCGCGCTCCTGCGGGCGCCCCACGCGCGCGCGCGCGTGCACGCGTGCTTGCGCACGCAGCCTCAGCGTCTGGCCCCCGCGCCGCGCGGCGAAGCACGCTTTTCATCACGCCTTTATTCAGCGCGCGTGCCCTGCCCTCGTTTCCTTCGAAGCCGAACGTCTCCTACGTGGATTGGCGGGCAGCTGGACGGAACTGAGCACTACACAAACGCATTTTACACGCGAAAGGAAAAACAAACCTGGCACAATTTCACACCACATCAGTCGACTTGTGATTGAAAATGAAGTCGACTTGTGATTGGAAATGAAGTCGACTTGTGATTGGAAATGAAGTCGACTTGTGATTGGAAATGAAGTCGACTTGTGATTGAAAATGAAGTCGACTTGTGATTGAAAATGAAGTCGACTTGTGATTGAAAGTGAAGTCGACTTGTGATTCAAGTCAGTCAACATATCAGTCAACTTCTGATTCAAGATTTTGAAAACAAATATCTTGTACATTTTCACACCGCATCATTCAACTGACGTGAAAACTGACCACGTTTCCTGGATAAATATGCATCAATTAATCATTCCGAATTAATCGATTAATCTCATATAATCGATTATTTTTTCATGTTTTAAATAAGGTAAAAAATCGTTAATTTTTACTTTGTAAATCGTTTAGTAACTAAATGTATTTTAAGAAAACCTATCAAGATAATGCGAATCATTCTCAATTTTCTGTCTTGTTAAATTTTATTTATTAAACTTTATGTAATAAGCCCTCGTGATTGATCAGTACCGACATCATCGTTTAGAGTTTATGAAACGATTCTTGAATAATAGCTTTCAGATTTTAGCTTTAGAATGTTCACATATGATATAGAGTTTAGTTTATGACATATTTAGCATTCGTGGAAAAGCTAAAGTTTTACTTAGTTTAAGAAAAGTATACAGCGTTTGTTACTTTATCTGAAAGCCATATCATTCTAAAAAGAGAATGGACAATGAAATTGTTTCCATGCTGATTACTGCAACGAGCGTTCGCCGGTACATTTATTGTTGCATACGGATAAGATCAACGGCACGATGAACTGTGATTACGTCACAGCTCTGAAGTATAACTACTGTGACGTATGGTGACTCCAGCTAGATCGCAGTTATGTGCATATTTAATTAGCAATTTTATCAGTTGTCTGTGAATAGTGATGAGATATTTATATCCATTGAACCTACGCTCCTAATTGAAATGAAATAACTAATACAATTTTTTTAATGTTTCAAAAATAAATTAATACCAGGGGTCCTCCGTTTGATAGACAAAAATTTAGAATTCTCTTAACGAAAAATATATTCATTCACGAAAATTATCTAAAACTAATAACTACCTTGCAAGATAGTCTGAACTGTTTGTCGAACCGGCAAATTGGAATACATCGAAATATATAAGAAAACGTAAACGTATATAATATTGCAATCTGCTTCTACATGTGAGTGAAATTTTTATTTTTATTTATTTATTTATTTTACGTCAAAAGAAACAGTTAAAAACTGCGTATGACGTGCTATGGGGAAAAGTGAATTGTGTGCACATTTTCAAAATTCTGTGATCCCTACACTAAGTCATATACTACTTAAATTTTGAATTTTTGAATGAAAACAGTTTCAAGAAGATGAGCAATGGAATGAATGTGGGCACGGATTTTAATTGAATTATGTCTTAAAAAGAAAAGGTAGTGAGCAATGAAGTCGGATTATCCAAACAAGTTCCGTGTTTCTTCTTTGAGCATTAAACATTTTACATTATGTATTATATTAAACTTAAATAAAATTTGTCACTGTATGATATTGTTATTGAACATGGATAGAATACCCAAAGAATCGCGGTGAACATTTAGCTGACTACCTAACACAACTTCAGAGCTACACGCCGATCTCATAAATTACTTTTTTTAATAACCTCGAATGAATCAGCTTGGGAGCCGGATGCTGTTTGGGAGAGCAACGACCTCTGTCGCTGCCTCCAAAACTTCACCGAAACGTGCCTGGAGATTTCGCAATGTTTCCGATAGCTGAAATACCAATGTCAGTGAAGATCCCCGAGAATTCACAAAATCGTCAATCAAATCGAATCAATATCAATACCCAAACTCTCACCACTATCGAAAATGCTAAATTAAGCCAGCATGTGATAAATCAATTGCTACAATCCTCTTATTGAAGATATAAGTAAGACACCAAATGCAGATTCTGAGAAAGAAATCGTCATCCTTTTGCCAGAAAAAATATTTTTATTTTATTTATTTCTTCGCTTTTAAACAAGTAGTATACCTCTAGTTGAATTTGGAAATCAAATATGAATAAACAATGCAACAGAATTGTCTTTGTGTCTTGTGTAAAATGTATGTACTTATATACTATTTGAAGCGGCCGGCTGCTCTGATCGGTAGTTTTCCGTGGTTTCTCCGATCAACACCAGGCGAATGCCGGAGCAGTGCCCTACCAAACAGGCCACGGACCGCGCGCAATCTGTCCTTCCTCTTCCTTGTCCTATTCTCTCCTCTTACACATACACTTACACTGACATGCACTACAATACCACATATTCCGGAAGACCAGTCGGGAGCTTAGAGCTTGTCCCGGCTGGGGCGGTGCCTCGCTGGTGGGAGAGTCCTGGTGAGGGGGAAACCCCACTAGCCGACGGTAGGTCGGTGCCGGATCGTGTCATCCAGCGGGGGAAGATCATCGCCATCTCCCGAGAGAAAAACATGCACTACACTAACGGGACTAATAACCGAAGCAGTTGACGCGCCCGGAAACACGAAAAAATCAATCAATCAATTATATACTATTTGAATAACTTGCGTCCGTTCGTACCTCTTCCCGTCCATCAATCCAGACAAATGAGGTGTCATTCCCGTCCGTATCCTGGTGTGGAACTGATGATTTGTTTGCGTCTCCGTCCAGAAGATTATAAGAAATTTCCAAAAACGCGTTTTTTCATGATGTCTATACTATTTATTTTTTTAACGTAGCATCTCAAGGTCACGCAAAAGAGGGAGAGGGAAGACCAATGGGGAACTGCAACGTCACTACAGCTCCGACGTTTACGACTCCCTATTGGCGTTTGCCTTCCCTCTCCCTATTTCGCACGTGACCTTGAGATGCCACATTCAAGAAATCCGAGTTTAGTGGTGGCCGCGCGAACCCCGTGTTACAGTTGACTGGTTAAGGATTGGTTTATTTAATTTTAGTTCCAAAAAGATTATTTTTACGTACTGTATCCGTGAATGAAAAAACAACGTAGGTATAAAGAATCTTTTTATTTGGAACTTTCAAAGTTTCTGAAAATATTTGAAACGTATGAAAAACATGTGAAAATATTTTTAAAACAGTTTAAAGCGTCGACGCCGCCACATTCCATTGGTTGTATGTGTATTTTAAATCGTACCAACATTGAAACGCGTGGATGGATATTGAAAGTACATAATCTTGAAGATCAATAATACCGACCTACCGACACCTTATCCTGCTGTTGGTATTGACATCAAGTACAGGCTAGAAATGGGAAACCCTGAAAGTGCCAAATCAACTCACTCGACTCACTGAGCTTTCGAAGGAACAGATTATCCAAGCACCATAAACACACGTCTACATTCATTTGAGTCATTCTGAACTACAAGGCAACATTTCTAATACTTCCAGCGTCTTCCGAGTTATTCCCCTTGCTACTTTCAACGGATGCCATAAAAATCTGAGAACATGTGATTTTGGCTTTTTCAGCGTTTCCCACTTACAGTTTTTACATATTGTATTGAATGAGGACACGCAGAATTCTCCCAATCCCGTCTCCAACGTCACTTCGTCAGTACTGACTCCATTCCCATCGCTGCAGCGGCAACGTGGGATGTTACTAATGCGTATAAGAAGCAGCACGATTGCCGCAACAAGCAAAACCGCTGAGCTCACCGCAACTACAACTACGGCCACCACATGGAGGCTTACTCCTTGCCGCAACCATTACCTCCTTCTGCAAACGTCGTTCGGCAGACCGTCTTGTCTTTGAAGCGGAACTATGAAGGAAATGATAAGACTATATCTTTGGCCTCGGTGAATAAGCTGATAAGTCAAAAAAACTAAGTTGTAAAGCAGAGTAAAAACCTACTTTAAACTAGAGATTAAGAGATAAATTAGAGATTAATTATATTAAGACAAAACGTACATACAAATAGTTTCGTTTTAATGTCACCTTCGTTTAAATATCAGTAATCCTTCATTTACTTCAGTTGAAAATTGTTTTCTGCTCCCCTGCAAAACTAAGGGTTTATGACTAATCAGCTTATTCACCGGAATTAATGATATAAGCATCTCTCTCTAAATTACAATATGCTAAGGATTGATTAATTGATTAGTGTTCCCGGCGCGTCAACTGCTAAGGACATCGGTCCCATAAGTGTAGTGCATACTTTTTTTTATCGCAGGAGAGTGCGGTGATCATTCCCCGCTGGGTTGGAGAGATCTAGCGCCGACCTACACGTAGCAGGGAGGGTGTTCCTAATCAGATATTTCCCACCAGAGCGGGGCATCGCCTCAGTCAGACCAAGCTCTAAGCTCCCGACTGGCCTCCGACAAGTATGGCAATGTAGGTCGGGTAAGAGTAAGTTTGTGTACGTAAGGGGGTGAGGATAGGACAAATAAAAGGGAGGAAAGATTGCGGGAGATCCGTGGCTATTTGTTAGGGTACTGTTCCAGCATTCGCCTGATGATGATCAAGAAAACACGTAAAACTACCGATCAGAGCAGCCGGTTGCTAGAATTCTCCTCCACATAGTGGCTGAACTCGACCTAGCTACCCAGCTAGTTTCCACAGTCCTGACACACCCTCGGGACTCGAACTCTGGGAACTCCCGGTTAGAAGCATTGAAGCGATATTAATTAATGCCCTGAGCCATATAATCTGGTAATAGGCTAAGGAATCATGACAGTTCTGTAGTATTTACAAGACGTCATCCGTAAATAGGCTAATGTTGGAGAAGAAATACCCCCCGCCCCAGGCGTGCTACAAACATATTTATGTCGAAAAATTACCTTTTTGGTAAAAAGTAATTAGCAGATTCAAATAAACCCTCAACACACATTAGTCTACAGCACACGTTTTAATGTTTTGCCGCAATATCTATTGCGCTGCAACACATATTACGTTGCACAGCACGTACTCGTTGCACTGCAATACACATGACCATTTTCTTAGGGCATAGCTGAAAATTTGTGCTTCCTCTGACCTTAAAACCTGGTTTTCGTGCAGTTAAGGGAACCGAGGTATATTTCTTTTATTATAATCTAGAAAATGAGGACTTTCTATGACCTTTTTTTTAGGTTTCTGTGTTCTGGATACCTGTACACCATAACACGGGAGATAAGGGATATACAGAATCTTGAAATCTACGTAAATATAAATCTACTATTTGATATTTTGTTCAAATTAATCCCACGGATCTAGCAATAAATCTGTTTTTAATACATATTTAGCAGCATTGAAATGTTAACCCTCGCACTGCATCGGGCTTGTATGATATAATGCACTATTCAGAGCCTGCCTTTGAGTTTCAGGATATTTTAACTTTTAAACATTGATTTACAAGGAACTGGATCTTTGTACGTGTCCAACTAGTTGTGTGTAATAAATTGAGTAGACACATTTAAAAACTATTTACACGCGTTTGTTGCCGTTCTCTCCCTTTGCTTCTTAAAATGAAAGATTTTAATAGAGTGCCAGCGCCATTCTCGCCACAACAATCTAAAAAAAGTTGTAACTTGCTCGAGATTTGAGGCAGCAACCTTCGACCGTTTGTTGAACAGTGGGCTCTAATTGCTGTGCCACCGGCTAAGACATCTTCTGCATAATTAAAGCAAAAATGCTTAAGCGTTTGCATTTACGTAATTTATGATGATCTAGAGATGCATACGGAAGTCATTCAGACTGCTCCACATTTGAATTACGGCCTTTTAATGGGACCCAAGTCGCCGTTAAGGCTAGATTTAAGAGACGTGATTTCCTGTTCGTATGGTTCTTTTGGTTTTGTTTGATGCCTGGTAGTGTCAAACTCATTCATCATCAAGATTTGCATTCTTCGTTTTACTCTTACCATGTTTGGAATTGTGTTTATGTTGCGCTCCCAATCTCGGAGTAAAATACGACTGTGAACCTAATAGTTAGGAAACACGCTCCGATGGTTGTTTTAAAATATTTCGCTTTATAAGAAATCTTATACCGTAACTTATTTTCATCGTTTTTTATTCATTCGTTCAAAACTGTTCTTGCCCCCACATTTATTCTCCTTCCGTCATTCTCACGCTTTCGCAACTAGTCTTTAAAAATTGTTCGTTTGGAAAATGTGACTCTTACAGCCAAAAGGAGTAGCACTGTCGTCTGTCAGCACATCAACTGTCGTCTACGAACATATTAGTAGTTTTCTTCTCACGGGACTAGTTTCTTCTTCGCACCTGTGAGATGAAAGATTGCCAGTGGCGTAACTATGTACTTGACATGTAGATAATTATAAAAATGTTTTCACTTCAAATGATGTACTTTGCTTTACCTATTTATAATAATTTTAATGAATTAATCTGATTACTTGATTGTTTCTTTTCCCGACCGCGTTTGTCTCGTAAGTGTAATGCATTTTTTTTCGCGGGAGATGGCAGTGATCTTCCACCGCCAGATGACGAGATCCGGCGGAGACCTACTCGTCGGCTTGTGGGAGTTTTTTCAACCACATATCTACCACCAGCGGTGCTCCACCCCAGCCGGGACAAGCGCTAAACTCCCGACTGGTCTCTCGACATGCGTGGGAGTGTAGTGCATTAAAGTATGAGAGTTTAAGGAGAGAGGAGGATTCAAGGATGGGGAGTAAAAGATCGCGCCCGTGGCACGATTGTTTCGGTATTCCTCCGACTTTCGCGTGGAATTGATCAGGGAAAATACGAAAAACATCCGATGAGAGTAGCCGGCCGCTATGTCTCCACAATAAATTGACTGAATTCGACCTACCTATCTAACTAGTATCGAAAATACAGCCACCATCGACATTGGAACCCTAGGTCTTCCCTGACAAAAGTTTTGGAGTGGCAACAACTCTTTCCTTGAGCAACCTCATCCGGAAAGAACGATCTAATGAATTTCTCCATGAAAGTATCATATAATGCTCTCAGAAAAAAGTCATATCATAGAGGAAAGAGTCTTCTCTTTATGACAGGGATGTGAAATGGACCATACGAAAAGAAAGAGAAAACATCAATGAAGGGAAACTTGAAATTGTGACGTGGTTTGCAGTTAACTTAACGGAAAGAAGAAATATAACTTAAATTGCTGTGTGTGTGTTTATTTAAGGTCGTATTAACTGCGAGGTCATTAGCGGCCACTACTGATTTAACACTATGGGTATCGGTATACTGAATGAAGTGATATGGAAATGATGATATGTCATGATAATGAAGTGATATGGGGATGAAAGGACGAACACGAATACGATCATGCCCAAGACGGGGCACGAACCCGGGATTCTTCGGCCCAAGATCGCCATGGCACTACTTCCTTAGCGATCTCGGCCAACCGGTCGGCTTAAATTACTTTGTTTCGTTTAAGAAGGGAGAAAAAAAGTTTTCGTAGGTCCAGGGGTGAAGGCAGGGACACGATTCCTGGAAGCAAAGCCTCACGGTGCCTGCCCTACCTAATAGCGTTTTCCATTCGCCGCATTGGTGCGCACCCAGTGCGCACTCAGGGCAGCTTTCGTGTTCCATTCAACCGGTAGAGCGCACCAGTGCAAAGAAGCGCATGTTCCATTCGCACGATCACACTGAACCAGGGCGCACTCGGGGCGTCCTAAACTGCACTGACGATCGCGTCAGTGCAGTCCAGTGCACCGGGCCATTGTGGGGTTAGGTACGGAAGGTATCCATGCTGATTTGGATTCGTGGTGAAATTGTGAAGGCAATTGAGGATCTTCTGTCACGCAGGGATACTTCGAATGATGGAGTATATTATGGTTTGCAAGAAATGTCTTCAACTAATTTTTGTGACTCGCGAAGTTCGGAAAATAAGTTTGTTTTCCTAAAATTTAACCTTGAATAACTTCATGTTAACAATTCCAGTGCTATTTTGAAACCAAAGTGTAGGTACGTCTCAATTTCGAAACGCTAATAAAGTGAAAATAAGAATAGTGACCCTTACAAAAACCATTCAAATATATGTGCCAAGAAATATTTCTCGCATGGTCATACATACACCAGCGGAAATGCTCATGTTAATATTTTTATGGTTTTCAATAACCAAACAATTCTGCAATTGCCTTTCGGTTCAAAATCTTGTGTACCATATCTATAACTGGCAAATCTCGGAAAATGAAATTTCGACTCATACGCATTTGAAGTTTTTGTAGTTTTTAAATAAAGAAATCACAACTTAATAATTTATGAATTAAGAAGTAAGAATTACCAAAAGACTTCATACAAATTATAACAATGATCAGAATTCAAATTTATTATTTTTCGAGTTCCATCAGTGTGGCTGACCTATCTATAATCTCACTGCGTACTGCACACGCACTGACTCCGTTCCGAAATCCGTTTCATTCGTAGCTGCCCTTCACGCGGGTGGAGCAGCACTGTCGCGTAGAGATGACGTTTTTGCCCTGCACTAGGGTGGGTTTCAGTGCAACGAATCGAGAACGCTGTAAGTCTCCCACCAGTTGTTGGTTTAGTGGTGAGTTGTAGTTGACATTTACATAACCGAAATGATTGAAGGCGTTGTCATTGTCAACAATATTATTTATTTCAATAAGAGCAGCTTTCGATGGCTTAGCCATCATCATCAGTTTTCTGCTGTCTGGAAGTCAGGCAGTCGTTTTTGTGACTTCCAGACAGCAGAAAACTGATGATGATGGCTAAGCCATCGCAAACTGCTCTTATTGAAATAAATAATATTGTTGACAATTACTACGCCTTCAATCACTCAGCGGGAGCGGGAGCTCAGTGCATCAAGTGATGTCACAGCAGCGCCTCTAACCGGGAGGTCCTAGGTTCCTACTCCCCACGGCGGCAGGATTTTCGACACTAGCTTTTCAGCTAGGTCGAATTCAGTCGCTGTCTGCAGGAGAATTCTAGCGGTCGGCTGCTCTGATCGGTAGTTTTCCGTGGTTTCTCCGATCAACACCGGGCGAATGCCGGAGCAGTACCCTACCAAACGGGCCACGGACCGCGCGCGATCTGTCCTTCCCCTTCCTTGTCCTATCCTCTCCCCTTACACACACACTCTTACACTAACATGCACTACACTACCACATATTCCGGGAGACCGATCGGGAGCTTAGAGCTTGTCCCGGCTGGGGCGGTGCTCCTGGGAGAGTCCTGGTTAGAGGGAAACCCTACTAGTCGACCGTAGGTCGGCGCCGGATCTCGCCATCCGGCGGGGGAAGATCACCGCCATCTCCCGAGAAAAAAACATGTACTACACGAACGGGACTAATGACCACAGTAGTTGACGCGCCCGCAAAACACGAAAAAATCAATCAATCAAACCTTCAATCACTCCCGCCAGTTGCCTGCCTGCTACCGGAAAGGAAAGTCGCGGCGCCGAAAGGCGGAGTACTCCGTGCGCAGCGTAACGGCGCGGCGCCGCAGGCTGCACAAGACACGTCTGGGTGGCGCGCGGGCATTGCATGCAGATGGGCGGTGCGCGGCGCCCGGAACGCCGCCCCCCCCCAACCCTAACCCCTTGGCATGGCGCGCGCGTTACAGGAAGCGGCGCCGCGGACGCGAGACTGCGAGTTATCGGTGGGCGTCGCCCTCTCCCGCTGGCGGACGCCAACACCCTTTCGGCAATGCTGGAAGTTTTTTTTATAACACGTAAATTAAATTATCGCCGGCCTGGATGGCCGAGGTGGCTAAGAGCGAGTACTGACTCAGCGCTTCGGTCCGAAGGGTCGCGGGTTCCAGTCCCGCATTGGGCATGGCTGTTTGTCCCTTGACTTTGCGAGTGTTGTCGCGGAGGGCCTCGCGTTCTGATGACCCCAGATCAGAGGAGCCCGCAAGTGTTTGTCTAGTGTATGGTCGAATATGCGTCCCTTCGGGACGTAAAGGGCAACCGGCTGTCGGCTGGATAAAAGCCCTAGCAAAAAAATTAAATTATCAAAAATTATGGAAGCCACATTCTTGATAGGATATTGCTAGATAAATTCGAAATAATGTATATGTAGGGAAATATCAGGCAAGAGCGAACATTTAAAAAAAAAGATAAATTAGTTGAACGGGTTCATAATTTTAAATATCTTGGTTATATCAAAAAGTATTTAAAAATTTGAAACTACAAAGGTTTGAGTAAATGTAATATTCTGTAGTTCTACCGGCAAACGAAACAGATAACCTTCTCAGGAGAGATGGAAGGAGGAAAACGAAAAAGAGACGGAACAAGTCTGATCCTTGATCACTTCCAGGCGCCCTCTGCAGTAGCTCCCTACACATCAGGCCACAGAGGGATCGCGAGAACGCATTCTTTTTCTTCTTCTTCTTCTTCTTCTTCTTCTTCTTATTATTATTATTATTATTATTATTATTATTATTATTATTATTCTCTTCTTCTCCTCCTTCTCCTCCTCCTTCTCCTTCTCTTCCTCCTCCTCCTCCTCCTCGTCCTCCTTCTTCTTCTTCTTCTTCTTCTTCTCCTTCGCTTCCTCTTTCTTCTCCTCCTCTTTCTTCTCCTCCTCCTTCTTCTTCTCTTCCTCCTCCTCCTCCTCCTTCTTCAATGTTTTTACATTTCATTAGTACAACGTTTCATAATACTGAGCGTTTTACTTCTTCGGGCACTGTCAGTGGTCCTAAGATTTTTTTTAACGCCCATACAAAGCTAAAAAATTTCATCGACAATCAAAATTTTAGTTCAAAAGATTGTTGGTCAGTTGACTGTTCACTACAACCAATCAGAAAAATAGAAATTGTTTGGCAACGCGGGACATCACATATCGTACTGTATCAACGTACGTCTCATCATCGACAAGTAGCCAGAAGAGGATCGTAGTGCCCTGAAGAAGGTCCCAATTAAAAACGTCGGAACATTGATCTTTATGCCAAGGTCGCACCTTCAGACAGGACAGATACATTTGATGGTATGTCGGTAGTTAGTCGCGACATCGCCGTAGTTAGCGTCAAATTCTTGTATCTACCTTCGTTCGAACTAAATCGGTCCATGTCGTTGTCAGCCACAGTGCTAGTTTCTACCGCCATCGTTTTCCGGTCGACAACGCTAAACGAAATATCACACTTCGATACACCACCATTCTATTTCAGTGTGCACTAGTGTGAATGATGATCTTCTCCACATATATTTTCCACGGATATATTTCCCTTTGTATCGCCACTTGTCTACTTCTATTCAATCTCTCTAGCAACCTTCCAGTATTTTCTCCGCCGCCACCGCTGCTACCACTAATTTATTCTTTATTATGTTGCCATTGCTTGAGCTTTAAGGCCGTAGTTGGGTGATATAAATTACTTGATGTTTTTGTGATTATGAAGACAATGGAGCAATGGTGGAATGGTCCCAAAAACACTACCTCGACTCACTTTTTCCGCCTCAAGTACCACCTGGATCGACCGGAATCCAAACCCCGGCCCCAGCCTTAAACGGCGTGCGCTCAAACCCCTACCAGAAATATCTGCATCTCTTTAATGCAAATGTACTACATTAAAGTAATTATCATGAACGCTTATTTAATTTAATGTACGCATCTACATTGGAATGCAAGAGTCAAAGATTTATTATATCTGAAAGAATAATGAGTGACAGGGGAAACGGAAGTATCTGTACATTAAATCTAAGTTGATATCAATTTGAGCATTAAATTTAATGTGCAAATATATTAAGTTCTTTGTAATGTACAAGGTATATAAAGTTCCATTTACATTAATATATTAATTTAGATCAATGTATACATTAATGTAAATTAAGTTTAATGACATTTCTGACTGTATACATGACTGTCGTTACGCCTCCACTGTTACTAACTAAATATGAGCGCTGACACGGCTCAGCTACTACAGCACCGAACTGTCACCACTTAATCATTACCGCATTCCACCATCATTCATGACCTCGCCCACTTCCCATCACAACGCCTTCCAACTCCGCCGTCGTCGCTTCACCGTTGTCGTCGGCGGCGGCTTCTGTTACGAGAATCCACGCCCGTGGCCTGTCACCGCCGTCACGTGCCTCCGCCTCCGCCGCCGCCGCCGCCGCCGCCACCGTCTCTACCGCCACCACCACCGCTACTACCGCCACCACCACCATCATCATAATCACCACCACCACCACTGCTACCACCACCACCACTACCACCATCACCATCATCACTACCATCATCACTACCATCATCACCACCACCACTGCTACCACCACCACCGCTACCAGCACCACCACCATCATCACTACCACCACTGCTACCACCACCACCGCTACCACCACCACTACCACCATCACCATCACCACCACCACTGCTACCACCACCACTGCTACCACCACCACTACCACCACCACTACCATCACCACCACCACTACCATCACCACCACCACTACCACCACCACCACCACTACCACCACTACCTCCACCATCACCCCAAGCACCTCCACCTCCACCTCTACCTCTACCTCTACCACCACTACCTCTACCTCCACCTCCACCGGCGCTCGCGTCGCGACGTCCGCGCCGTTGGGAGAGCGCGCTGGCAGCGCGCCTGGTTCCGCTTCTGTCCTCGCGACGCCCAATTGGCTGCAGCGTCGAGCTCCGACCCCCCCACCCCACCCCCGCCCCTGCCCTGTTGACGCTCGGCGCTGCTTAATGAAACAGTTTTTTTTCTCGCTGTTGTGAGACTCCGTTGGACGAAAAGGAAAACTCAAATTGTTTCAGAAAAGTTTTCAATTTCCTTTAAGTTGCCAGTTTTGTTTGGTATCTTCAAAATATCTTTTTTAAATATTGTCCTGGGCAACTTTTAAAATTGAGATTTGTATTGCACTAGGCATGTTTTTTTATAGGTCGGTATATGTGCAAAAATTCGCGTAAATTGTGACGAAACCTGAATTTTCGCGTTTTAAATACTGGAAGAAAACATGAGACTATTGATAAAAATAGTCTGTCTAACGTAGGCGATGTTTGTAATATTTTTACTTTATTATGTGTAATAAAGGATTGCGTTTAGCGATTTCTTTAATCATCCAACGCTCTGTTAAAAACCGTCCATGATTCTCCATGCTCCGAATGTCCTTTGTGAAAAACTAAATATACCGCTCTAGTTCAGGCTGAAAGCGATCTTCAATCGGAAAGTGGCACGTCCTGTCTAGTTGGTGGCTTTCTTCTTGTCCGACAGCGTGTCGCTCTGTCATCGTCTGCCTTGTAATCGCCACCGCCACCGCCGCCGCCGCCGCCGCCGCCGCCGCCGCTACGTCGCGACGTCTGTCGCCGCCGCCGTCGCTTCCTCCTGGCTCCTGGCAAGGTGCCGTGCACGCGCTGGCCCTGGCGCCTCGCGGACGCTGCCTCTGCCGCCGCCCGCTCCTCCCTTGCCCTCCCTGCACCGACCCGCACCTCCCCACTCCTTCTCCTCCTCTCCCCGCCTCGCGCTCCCCATTCCCCACTCATGTGCGCTCCATCCAGCTTCACCGCCCTTTCATCTTCGCTCCTGCTCGTCGCAGGACTACTCAACGCACGTATCGCGAAACGTCACGACCCGACCCGACCTGCATCGATCTGCTCCGCTTCGATATTACCCGATCGGATCCGATCTTTTCGATTTCCTTTTCGACATCTTCGACCCGCTCCATTTGATCCTACCGGTTCAATTCGACCTGCCCTGCGCGCTTGTCCTCTGCCGATCCGACCTCGACGCGACGCGACGCGACGCGACGCGACGCGACGCGATTCGACCCGACCCGGACCTGACCCGACCCGACTCGATCCGGATTCCTGGATCCGGACCCGACCTTGATCTACCCGACCCGACCCGACCCGACCCGACCCGACCCCAACCCCACCCATCTCGTCTCGACCCCTTTCGACTCCTCTCGACCCGAACCTTGCCGCCCCGCCCGAGTTCAGTCTCCTCCCGTTCCGAACCGAACCGACCTGACCCGACCGTACCCGGAGGATAGTAATTAAAAAGGACTTCCGTGCAGCACGTCTGGAGTCACGGAGCCGACGCCGTAGCTGGAAACGGGGCGGCTAAATACTTTTTTGTTGGCGGAGGTGAGCGCGGAGGCATTGGCAGCATGGGTGACGGTTATGGAGATAGCGACGGCTGTTACTGGAATGGTAGTGATACCTATCTGTACTTAGGCATGAGATTCAATTATTTACTGAAGAGACGATGTGTACTTGGGTCGATGTACACGACCGCACGACTCCCCGAGTCAAGTATGGAAATTAAACTGTGGACTGTGGACCTCGATGGTTCTGCCAGTTGCGATTGCGAGCATTCTAACATTTGAGAAATTGTAAACTTAAATATGGGTTTGTACCAAAGACACTTAAGCAAATGAACCAATTGAACACATTAAGTTTCAGTTTAATATATTCATTAAACTTTCCATTAAACTTTAAAAAATCGCATTAAAGATAAAATTTAGGACAATCTCTTTGAAAGAAATTGTTAAGAACTCTTCAAAGCATGGAACTGTTCATTTGTAATTAATTAAAATTATGTAAACATTGGCAATAACAAAGGAGACCTTGGTGGAATGAAATTCGAACAAATCGACCACTTTGAGATGACTTTTGTGACTTCTTTGCGGAATCGCTTCTGCATTGTCTTTTATTCTTAAATGAAGGAAGTTCTGTCAACAGGGTTTAATGACAATATCCCGAAAGATTCAACCTTCAAAAATGCTCACTGTCTTTATTTCTCTCCATTCATATCGTGTAAATTCGTCTCTAGGTTTGGTTATATTTCCTAATGTTTTGACTATTGAACTCAAAGAGCAATGTTTGCATTCAGTTGATTTTCTTAAGCCCATAAACAGATGATAAGTCTTAATGAATCACATTCTCATTCATTATTTAAAAAAATATCATAATTCCAGGAAATCATACAACTGTTCGTGTTTATGAAATACGATACCAGAGCAACAGATAATGATGTAATGATATTGCAGCGTGTGATAATTTTGTTAGATGGGGGTGATATCTGTGATTATGCAAAGGACTCACTTACTTACAAGTACAATTAGAGTTTATTAGTCAAAACATGTAAAAAATCGTTATTTTTCGTAGTGAATAAATGTGAGTATGTTTTAACTGATCAAAGAGGATTACCACTATGTATCATGAATATGAATAGAAACGTGTTTGCCTATAGTTCTTTAAATTGAACAAATTGCTAATAAACAATGTATAACAACTTATAACTTGCCTTACAACACGTGACTTGATTGTGATTATGATCATAGTATTGCGAAATTGGCCTCTTCGGTTTTATGTTTACGGTTGCAGAAGACCCGGCTGTGGTAGTGAGAATGCTTTTGATGACTATAACTATGCCAGAACGATGGGTGAGTATTGGTACGCGAGAAATATCGAGCGCGACAAATACTTGGACCATAGTCCCGTAAGAGTAGTGCAGGATATTTCCTAGCAGATGGCGGTGTTTCTCCCCCATTGGACCATGAGATCTGGCGATAACCAAATCGTAGCTTGCAGACATTTTTCCCTACACGTATCTTGCTGGGCGGGGCACCTCTCCAACCGGAACGAGCTTTAAGCTCCCGACCGATGTATTAGCATGCAAGGAAGACTAGTAAATGTGTGATGTATGTATGTATGTATGTATGTATGGGGCGAGAAGGAGGGCAGGCGAAGGTTCGTGGTCCGTTTCGTATGTTACTACTCGGGATTCTTCTGGTAATGATCGGAAAATCCATGGAAAACCACCAATCAGGGCAGGGACAGCTCAGAGCAGGGCCATACAGCGGCTGAACTTGACACAGCTATTTAGCTACACTGCAGGCGAGTATCTGTAACAACTTTTGCGCGGAACGATTAACTATACTGCCCGCCACTGTTGGGTCTCGAATACTATTGAAAATCACTGAAAAAACAACAACAACAACAACAACAACAACAACTGGACTCGCAGTCAACGAAGCTGCAGAGACAAAGATGGCCCTGAGCCATCCGATTCGGTGTGACGATGGTGATGATGACAATGCAGTTTGTCTCAAGATTAATAATGTCGACGTTGTCGATGTTGACGTGGAAAAAGTTCCATCTGTGACAGCAACCTCAGTGACATGTTTCGTATGGGTGGTGGCGGTGGCGATGGGGCGGGAGCGGGAGTGAGGACGGGGGCGGGAGTGGGGGTGGGGCGGGGGCTGGAGCGGGGGCTGGAGCGGGGGCTGGAGCGGGGGCTGGAGCGGGGGCGGTGACGTAGTCTGGGGCGGCGGCGGGGGCGGTGGCGACGAGCCGTCTGTTGACTCGCCCCGCCCGTCGCCGCCCAGTGCCAACACAGGTCTGTGATCCTCACACGCGCCCGGGTCGAGAATGGATGTTGTGCTTGGAGGCGGCTCGCGTGTTTGTTGTGATACGCGGAGGCAAATGTTTGGGGAGCTGTGTCACGCGCCGCATGCTGTCGAATCATCTGCTACTGCACCAAGGCGACGCCCCTGCGTTTACGTGCGACCAGTCCACATCGGCGTCGGGCGTTGAAAAGGGAAACAGGGGGCGGAGACTATTTTCAGGAGTGTTGGAGAAAAAGTTGATTGATATAACGGGTCCTATCGGGCTCAGTATGCGGAAGCCAAATGTCTTCAGAATGACGCAATACAATTACGAGGGTCGAATGAATGAAAGCGTAAAACGAGGCCTTTCGTTGCTTTTTGTGTTTTGGTTTATGTGAGTTTGTTACATGGTGTTTTCTTTTTTCTTCAATATCGAAAATGCGAAATATAGAAATAGCGAAACGCGCTTCGACTGAAAAAATGTCGGAGTTACAAAGTTAATATTTTAAAGGAGGCATCTGTCTGTGCTAAATTAGGTACCGCCACTCATACTACATCATTACAGAGCCATCTGCCACGAATCGAAAAAAAGTTTCAAATAAAAGTCACGTATGTTTCAACATTTATTGAATTAAGCAAAATACGGGAAGTTCACATTTAAAATTTCTAACCCATAAGGAGGAATGGAGGGTAGCTAAATTAAGCATACCCTTTGAGCATTATTAAATTTACATCTCGAACATTTTTTCGAACGGCGCGTAGTTTTCAAACGTCAGAAGTTTAAAAAACACCTGTATTCAATACGCTACGGAAATGTGAAGGTTTTGCCTCATTTAGAATAACCTTCGATAAAAAACTGTGTATGTTGGGTATGGAATTAACCTTAGGCGTGCATCAAGCAGATTCATCATGAAAAAATTGAATCTTCCTCGAGGATAAAATAAAAGGGCAAAAACAGGCGCACAGGTAACCCTCAACCCATAACACAGTGCAACACGTGTTACTAACTAATGTAATTGGCAAACGATATGCTCTTAAAACCATGTTTCTTTTTTACTGATATGTTGCTTATTGACTTCGATAAGGCACTTGATATTCATTGCATAACTTACGTGGGCCAAGAGGGTCGTGGTGACGTGGGAAATATGAAAACAATTGAATGTTACCACATGTTCTCTTACGGGAAGAATTATGAAAGGGAATTATGGGAGGGAAGTATGAAACGAAAAACCGAGTCAAGTTAACATCTAGTTAATTAGTACACAAGTAACTCTGATTCAATAAATTGACGAAAAAAGGAAATCATGTAAGTACCACGGGCGTCACAAAGCCCGAGGACCATTCGCCCTAACGGCACAAGAATTGTATTTCTGAAGCTTTAATCTAAAAAAGGAGATCTTTTTGAGCGTTACATTTTGAGGGCACGGGATTGTCAGAATAGTTCGATGTAGCGTTTCGGTATAAATATGTTTTCAGTTTAAAACAATGGTCCAAAATGAACGGAATGTTCCAAGAGGTTTTATTCAGCGGAAACTAGACCACATGTGTTTATCCAATTTTCGACATTCAATGTTATACTGTTTATTGAAAGAGATATTGCTTTGCATTAGGTTTTAAAACATTCTTGCTAAATCGTTTGGATGGAACGTTTACTGTATAGCTAAAACGCTTCATGGCAATGTGTCGATTAAATCCATAAATAATGATGTAATGAAAACAACGATACTCAAGTCAAGAGATGAAAACGCGAATGAAATATCAGCAAAATTGCTTAGATAACATAATTTATGGGGCGCGCTAATGAGTTTACTCTTTGGGAGGTCAAAATCGCCGAGGCGTAAATGATTCATGACCTTAAGAGGTCAAATAGCGGTCTTTACTTTCAAGATGGTCACTACCGTTTTATCGGAGTTAGGAATTTGCTGGTTTATTTCACAAATTGAAATTCATGATTTATCTTGCCCGGCTCAAGAGAATTATAGATTTTAAAATTAAATAATGTTTCTCCAGGTTTCGCGTTTCCTATGATTTCAGAATCTATATAACGAAGTGTTGGTTGCTTGTTAGTGATTCCGGGGGCGTCAACATCTAAGGTCATTAGTCCCATAAGCGTAGTGCATGTTTTTCCTTGTGAGGTGGCGGCGATCTTCCCGTGCTAGATGGAGAGATCCGGCGCCGATATACCGTCGGCTAGCGGGGTTTTACCTAACCAGGTATCTCCCACCAGTGGGGCACCGTCCCAGTCGTGACTAGCTCTAAGCTCCCGCCTGGTCTCCCGGAGTGTGTGGTAGTGTAGTGCATGGAAGTGTAAGTGTGTGCAAGGGGTAAAGATAGGACAAGGAAGAGGAAGAAAAGATCGCGCGCGGTCCGTGGCTCGTTTGTTAGGGTACTGTTCCGGCATTCGTCTGGTGTTGATCGGAGAAACCACGGAAAACTACACTGTGAGAAATTTCCGCATTACTTTAATGAAATGTACATTAAAGTAATTATCATGAACGCACAATAATTTTAATGTACACATGTACATTAGAATGCAAGAGTCAAAGCTTGAAGGTCATATCTGGAAGGAATGAATCAACGATCTTGATGGACTAGTGATTATGAATATACGATCCGAATGATGAAAGGTAGGAGAAACGCAGAACCTCTACATTCAATCTTCACTGATTTTAACATATGCTTTAAATTTAATGTACAATAATATAAAGCTCTTTTTTATGCACAAGGTTACTTTAAGTTTCCTGAACAACGTATTAATCTATTTTAAATTTAATGATATTCGGACAGTGTTCTGATCAGACCAGCCGGCCTCTAGAATTCTCCTCTAGATAGCGCCTGAACTCGACCTAGCTGATAGGCTAGTGTAGAAAGTCCTGCCACCGCGCCGTCGGAACTCGAACTTTGGACCTCCCAGTCAGAGGCACTGCAGTGATATCCTGATCCCCCTCTCCCGCTTTTGGCACTAGAGTTATCCCTGTGTCCCCTCGCAGCCTTTCAATTTCGAATTGTGCAGTCCAAAAGCCACCGCTAGACGGCGTGCCTTGCCGCTCCCTGTATGAGTCCATATACTGCGGCTTTCACGGAGTTGCGTTTGAAGGATATCAGCTGTTTCGGTGTCATCCAATCGGAAGGCTGAACGTCACCATTATGACGTCTCTGCTGTGACGTGTAAGGTCCCGATTGGACAAAACGCAAAACAGGCTGATATCTTTCAAACGCAACTCTGTGAAAACCGCAGTGCAGATACAGATCGAGGGCCTGTACTTCCTGGTCGCGTCGTCGCTTGGAGCAGAACTGCGCAGTGGCCACCGGATGGGCGTATGCCCCCCCCCCCGCGCTGCTCCCACGCGCTCCCGGGGCCAATGAGCGGCTCCTCGGGGCACGCAAGACGCGCGTGCCACGGGCGCCTACTCGCGCGGGAGGTCAGTGTTTTGTTTTGACCAACCAGTTGGATGAATGGACCCGCTCAGACGGCGTGAGGAATCAATTAATACCCCTGTATCGGGAGCAGTAGCTCAGTGCAGCAACTGATGTCACTTCAGCGCCTCTGACCGGGAGGTTTTTCGACACTAGATAGGTTGAATTCAATCGATGTCTGGAGGAGAATTCTAGCGGCCGGCTGCTCCGATCGGTAGTTTTCCGTGGTTTCTCCGATCAACACCAAGTGAATGCTGGAGCAGTACCCTATCAAACGGGTCACGGACCGCGCGCGATCTGTCCTTTTTCCATGTCCTATCCTCTCCCCTTACACACACTTACACTAATATGCACTTCACTACCACATATTCCGGGAGACCGGTCGGGAGCTTTGAGCTTGTCCCGGCTGGGGCGGTGCCCCGCTGGTGGGAAAGTCCTGGTTAGGGGGACACCCCACTAGCCGACAGTAGATCGGCGCCGGATCTCGTCATCCAGCGGGGGAAGATCACCGCCATCTCCCGAGAAAAAACATGCACTACACTAACGGGACTAATTACCAAAGCCGTTGACGCGCCCGGAAACACGAAAAAATCAATCCATCAATAAAGAAACCACTGCAGTACCTCTGGTCTCTAACAAACGGGCTACGGACCGCACCGCCTCTGGTTAAAAAGGACAACATGGATAAGATCCAAAATTTATTGCTTATTTATCCTTGAAAATAGATTTTAATACATGGGAGGTTTTTTTCTTTTTTTTCCTTTTTTTCTTTTTTTTCTGTTTTCAAAATTTAAGTAGTATATGACTTAGTGAAGGGATCACAGAATTTTGAAAATGTGCACACAATTCACTTTTCCCCATAGCACGTCATACGCAGTTTTAACTGTTTTTTGACGTAAAATAAATAAATAAATAAATAAATAAATAAATAAATAAATAAATAAATAAAAGATATATTTTCTTCCTCTCCTTCTCCTGATCTCACGTCTTACTTATAAACTTACTCTTACAAGCACTATACTACCACACATGTCGGGAGACCAGACGGGAGCTCAGATCATGTCCCGGTTGCGGCGCTGCCAAGCTGGTGGGAGATGCCTGGTTGTGGAAAACCCAGCTAGCCGAAGTGTAGGTCGGTCGGATCTCGCCATCCGGCAGAGGAAGATCACTGCCAGCTCCCGCGATAAAAACATGCATTACAATCACGATACTAATGACCTTACAATTGACGCGCCCGGAATCACTAATCAGAAAAATCAATCAAAAAAGAATGAATGGAGCGTTATTAATTGATTTTAAGTTTTTTAGTGCGCGAGTGAATTGAGTAAAAATTAATCGTGTCTGCACTTTGAGAAAAAATTTTGTTCGGAGCTAACATTGCTGAATGTTGCGTACTCACACTTGGTGGAAACCGCCAAAACAAGTATTCAGGTTGCTATAGAAATGTGGGTGTTTATTTTGTAACTGCACCCACTATTCATTCAGTCATTAGTTCAATATAATTTTACCGTTTTGCCACAATAATTTCCAAGTTTTTCACGGTGAATTGTGGTGTAAAATGCGTTGGAAACTTTGCATTGCCTGGACTGAAAGATGTTTTATGTTTATCCCAAAGACTGAAGTTTTGCAAAATTTTTTTAAATTGCAAACCCGTGTGCGACACGAGGTAGATTAGCCTTTCAAATTGGTATTTTTTCCCTTAAATGTCCTAACTCAACTACCTTCACGCGTATTTCTTTTCAAATTACATTAGAGTACATTGAACACGTGATTAGTTTATCCCTTTGTTTCAATTGTTTGCCAAAAAAGAAAAAAAGGATAAAAAAGGATGAAAAAGAAAAAAAGGACGAAAAAAGAAAAAAGGATAAAAAAGGGAAAAAGGAAGAAAAAAGTAAAAAGGAAGAAAAAGAAAAAAGGATGAAAACAGAAGAAAAAAAAATTGCATGCGGAATTTCGCTGCCTCTGTGAATTGCGCCTTTCCCGTGCGCTGCGCAGTTGCGCGGGGCTTCATTGAGGACGCCCGTGTGGATGCCCACTGCCCTTCTCCAGGCGCGGATGAGCCGCTTCCAGTGGCGCGAGGTCGGTGCCTCCGCCTCCACCGCTTGATTGCACGAATAAGCCGCTTGTGGCCGCGAAGTGACGTCACGAGCATTACAGTACCAGCCCCCCCTCCACGCCTTCCCTCCCTCTCCCTATCCCTCTCCCTCTCCCTCTCCCTCTCTGAGCATCTCGTGGGGCGTCGCCCCGTGGGTAAAGAGTAAAGTGAGATACACGATCTCGCTTACGCCACCGGGCTCCAAATTGTGGAGAATATGGTGGTTGAATGTTCTGGATGTTCCTGGTCGAACGGCACGTTCTGATCCTGTTCCATGACAATCATTCTTCTTAATTAGGCGTTTTGTTTCGTGCGTAGTATGTGGAAATTTTCTGCGCTTAAAGATCTCGCTTGTCACGTCGTGTCGTCGTGATGTCTGTCAATTTTCTTTCAAGACAGTAGCAACACTTTTCGTGGAGGGTCATTCCCTTCTTCTGATCGTATTCCAAGAAATTAATACTTTACGCTGGTAGTTTTGTGATTACACATTTTATCGTAGTTTTCCATACATGCGAGTGAAGACATCGCCTTTCAAGTGAGATACATGGTTTCGGTTAGTCCCCCATTGAGCAATTTACGGACACAACCGCGACGAAGCAGCTGAATGTTTCCGGGAGGTCGACTTGTTCTACGAAATTCTTACTTTTCCTTGGTATGCTTGTTAACACACTTTTGTGTTTTCTGCACAAAAAGCTTTCGTCAGACGCACAAGAGATACGATCTCTTAATAGCTTTTATTGACCATTTCATGGTCCAAATTGTGGAGTTGATGCGTTCTGATCCTTTTCTTCGAAATTAATATCTCCATTGGTAATTTTGTTCGTGCCCAATTTGTTTGTAATTTTCTGTAAGAAACCGTTTGACCTCGTGTATATATGAACGCTTTACTTATTTCATTAATGCCCAACGGAGAATAATGTGGTCCTTCCTGATGGGCCTGCATGTTCTGATCACATTGCGAATTCCATTTCTGGTTTTGATAATGCTCATTTTGTGATTTTGTTTTTGGTGAACCCAAGTAGAGATATCGACAGACAAGTGAGATGTTTGGTCTATTTTCTCCGCTGATCCTTTTTGGTCCAAATGACGACGAATCTTCTGAATCTCCTCAGTGGATCTGCAACCCTTTGAACGATATTAACATCTCTTTTAATAGTTTGTTTATGAATATTTAGAAATGATTTTACGTACATCAGAGGCTTAGCAGCGGATGATAATGTGACCGTCAAATGAAAATCGTCTGGATAACGTCATCATAGCTGCTTGTCACGAAAATAGAAAAGCTTCTTTTAAAATTTAAGTTTCATGTAGCATCAAGAAGGAATTTTAATAGCTGACCCAAATTCGAAATAACTTCCCACTCAGTGCTTTAACTACTTCCTTTTCAACTTCTACTGTCGTTTTCATCTGTTTTTCAGAGCCAAAATGTCAGGTATACATAAAAATATAAATTTTAAATAAAAGAAGAATCTTACGTTCATACTATCATGATACACAAAATAAAAAAAGCCTCATTATTGTAAACTGTAACTCTTGTCTATCTAATAGACAAAAACTGTGCCTTGTGGAAGTACTGTCAAAGTTATTTAACTAATTTCTATTAAGACAAAGCTAAGCGATCTGTTTTCTGCTATGCAACCAAAGTACGACTGCTCAGCAAATATTTACTCGAACTGTGGCAAAGTCTGCAACGGAGGTGGCCAGAAGTGGTAATGCTACTTTACGATCTCTATCTGCGAACAAACACGCTGATCTTTTGAAGCCGCCCAACGCGGTTCGCGGTAAAGCTCTGCAATCCACGGGGTGTTGCGGTATTTGCCCTCGGCGGAGACAATGCCGGTGAGGCGCCGTCTCTTGCTTTACAGATCCGCTTTCGAAATCGCCGCTAAGCCTTTGAGGCGCAGGAGAACAAGCTGAGGCAGCGGACTACGGGTGGCCGTGAGTTAGTCAGCTAGCGCAAACACGGCGTCTACCTGGATTTACAGATAGAAGTGCGAATTGTATAGTTATGCATTATGAAGAATGCAATATATATGCGCGCTCGCGCGCGCGCGCGTGTGTGTGTGTGTGTGTGTGGAGAGGACGAGAAGTAGGATGCTCTAAACTTACGGAACTACTGACCTTAGCAGTTGACACAGCCGGGATCCCTAATCAAACAATCAAAACAGAGCTAAGCTATTGAAGTTAGCGTATCAAAAATGTCGTCGCTACATCGATATTTGGATACATCGATACTTCGATACTTCGATACATCGCTAAAGGGTTTTCGATGTCGATGAAAACATCGACGAAAAAACATCGATATTTTAATTATGGACTAATAAACATGCCATTTTCCTATCCATTTTTAATTACAGTACTAAAAGGGATATATTTTATTGTTTGGTTACGAGCATCTTAGTAGTATGCTAATAAAAATTATTATGGAATGTAAAGAAAAAAATTAACAATAAAGAACATTGTGTTTTGCTACTTTCCCCTTTAGTCACTTCAATTCATACTCTATGGAAGTTAAACCACCTAAAATTCCCTCAGATTGCACAGGCGAAATATGCAGAGTGGTAAAGAGGATGACGCAAAACAACGAAATCGCTGTGGATTGCTGGGACTCTACATCGTGCCTAAACCCCTTTATTTAAAACAAATTAAAAAAACATCGATGTTTTTTAGGCAAAATATCGATGTGAAGAAAACATCGGAAGCCAAATATCGATGTTAATTCATCGATTTTTTTTAAAACATCGATGTTTTTTTCCCAACCCTATTCATGTGTACAACCCTTTGGATCGGCAGCTATTTATACATCGGACCCTACATATGTTCTATTTACCCATTTGCTTTCGCCGTTTGTCGCAAAACACACACCGACACTCTCTCTCTCTCACTCTCTCTCTCTCTCTCTCTCTCTCTCTCTCTCTCTCTCTCTCTCTCTCTCTCTCTCTCTCTCTGACACACACACAGACCTGGCGCTCCCGGAGCCGCCTGTCCTGCGGTGGCGGGAAGCCGCGCGCTTTGTAGCGGAAGCGCCGGAAGAGCGCGCTTCCTCACCACATCGCGCCTCCCTCGCCCTTTATTGCCTCCCGCAGACGCCACCGCCGCACCGGGGAAATAACAACAACAGCGCGGGCCTTGACCCAGCTCAGGAACTCCGTTTTGAGTCACGCTCCCCGCCCCCCCCCCCCCCCCCCCCCCCCCCCCCCCCCCCCCCCCCCCCCCCCCGCCCCACCCCGCCCCGCTCCGTTCCGCCCAGCCCCACCACGCCTAGCCACGCCACGCCGCGCCGCGCCGCGCCACGCCACGCCGCGCCACGCCACGCCGCGCCCCGCCACGTCCCGCCACACCCCACGCCTCCACGCCACGCCGCACCACGCCCCGCCACGCCCGCCCCGTCCTGCGCCCAGCCACGTTCCACCCTGCCCCGCGCCCGCCCCGCCACGCCACGCCACGCCATGCCGCGCCACGTGCCGCCACGCCCCGCTACGCTCAGCCACGTTCCGCGCCGCCCCGCCCCACCCCGCCACGCCCCGCCACGCCACTCCCTGCCACTCCCCGCCACGCCCTGCCCCGTCCCGCCCCCTCACGCCACGCCACGCCACGCCACGCCACACCGCGCTGGTCATCACTATTCATCAGGCGGGGTTTTTACACGCTCGGATCCGGCTGGATCGGAAATATAACGAAGTATCGGATGAGTGTGTTGGAAAGTAGGACGTCTTTGTGTAGTGGTTGAAGGATACGCGTACGAGGTTGGAGAGAAGCCTTGTTCAATGGAATTGACAAAGAGAATATTTCTTACTGTTGTGACGGTTTCGTCGCTTCATTGTGTGAGATTCCAATTTTCCAAATTGTGATACTGGCGAAAAAGGAACATCTTTGAGAAAATTTCTCGATCATTGGAACGTGAAGGATTGATCTTTCTATTTAGACAATTCGGTAGACCTTTTGATAGAATGTAATGAAGGACAATTTTGAGAAAATTTGCCCTAATAAAAGAAATATCTACTGAAACTTACAAAAGTTGTCCTTTGTCCGTCAAATGTGACACGAATGCTGTTTTTATTTCTCGGAGATACCGACGTAGATAATCACTGAAAGGGTCCATGACAACCCTTTCCTAGAATATCGCAAGTTTGCGACCCTCCGTGTTTCGATATTTGTTGGAAGTTGGTGCGTCAGAATTACTACATTGAGAATTGACAGGTTTGAAGCGGAAGAAAATTATTTCATATCTAATTATATTTAGATATTTATATTTATTTATATTCTAACGAAATATAATTTATTTTATTGGTGTTGGGTAAACCTGCACTATTGAGATAGGTCAAAATACCTAAAGGGTATTTTGGAATAAAATATTAAAATATGTCGACACAATTTAATAGGCAGAAAGGGAAACTATGAGAAAAATAGAAATGAGACATTGGGGATGACTGGCGTCATTAAACACCAAGAAACACGAGTTCGAGTAGATATTTAAAATATTATAAAAAATAATACATTATATTTAATGAAAGCGGCATTGTTAAGAGAATTCCAATAGCTTAGTTATAGGAGACAAATTAGCATCGGACTCAAACAGTAACAATGAGAACATACAGTATGAACGGTAGAAACAAACTGGGTTGATAAATGAAAGTTTTGCATCAGAATTTGTCCGATTTGTTGGAATAGGACGTGTGGCTGTGACTGGCAGAAGAAATTGTTTGAAGACATTTTAAGTTAGAATATGTCGTGATCTGATATAGATCATATTCGCGAGGTGTATAAAATTAACAGTAAAAAACGGAACGTGTTTGTAGATGCGGATTTGATTCGCTATTGTAGATAATAATTTGAAGTAGGACGACGGACAATGAAAAGACATGTGCGGACACGAAATTAGTGTTTAAGAAATGTTCGAATGGACGACGCTTAATGGACGAATGATTAATCTCATTGCCAAGAGAGCAGTGTTTCCTCAGCAACAGGAAAGTTTACTAATTAAGCATACAAAGACTTTGCAGTATTAAATTGTTCAAGGCCAAGAATATCATAGTCAATAAGTTAAATTAAGAGAGAAAGATTATAAAGAGAACTAAGTATCATAAAGTTTCGACGGACATCATAATTCATTAGGTAAAAAGAGTAAATTTAAATAAGAATTGAGTTTTATTAAAAATTGATGAGAAAAAAGAATTAAAAAATTGATTTAAATAAATGAATAGCAGCCGACACTTCATGTCAGTCGAATATTAATTCAGTAAAGAAGATATTATTTCTTAATTAATTAACCAACAAATTAGGAAATTCCTAACATAAATAGAAGTAATCACCAACCGAAACCTCGTAGAGCGGTATATTTTCATCCCACAAGAAAGAAATAGAAGTATAAAAATTATAGAACTAAAACCGAGCTAGCCAACCACATTAATTAAATAGTAAAAATAAATAGTCACAGTATAAAGAGCGAATCTCAGTGAAATATGTTTTATGAACTTCTTTAATTTCCTGTAGGACAAGAAGAATCTTAAGAGTCAAGTCAGGTACTGTAGTAATTACTTTCAACACATGGAAAGCCACGCAGAAGGTGGGCAATGGTGGGAAAATTGAGCCATGAAAGCGTAAAAACTTGAAGTGGCAAGGCCAAAAGAATTTCAACAGATACGAATATATTCGATTTGAGTGTTTGTCCTCTATTGATGCCTTTTGTGTTCTTCAGTTTCACTTAACGATGACTTTCTCAAAAACTTCATTTAAAGACTGTATGTATCTTATGCTGCTCCCAAATTTGTAAATTAATTAAATTAAAAAAACTAAATTAAATTAGGAATAAATATCAGAAATGTAGATCACGGGGATACATTGTTTTCCATTGTGGATGTGTAAACGAGAGTAAGAAAGTATTAATAAAATATTCATATTGTCATCAGACGAAAAATGTGACATTGTTTGATAGAGCTGTCAAAGAGGCTAAAACACATAGACGAATGTCGATAACTTAAATTCTATTAGCAGGTAAATAACATTCCCAGAAGTGGATTAAAACATTTCAATTCATTTGCTTATTCATTATCAAGAACAAATAAATTATGCGGTTGCGAAATTATGAACAGCGTAACGTTTCCATTAACAGAAAGACTCAAGTAAGTTCGACTTCCCGTGTTAAGCGTCTTCTTAAGAGAAATAAAATTATTTCAGTTCCTGTACTTCAACAAAAATTATTTAAGTCTTGTAGTTCTACTTACATCGACTTCTTTAAACGCTCAGAAGTTATCACTGTATATATCAAATAATATAAACCTAATGAATGATGATGAACATCGAAACTTTATGATTCTAAGTTCTTTTTATAATCTTTCTCTCTTAATTTAACTTGACTATGACATTCTTGGCCTTGAACAATTCAATACTGCAAAGTCTTTGTATGCTTAAAACCTACAATCTGTGGAACCGATAAGCTTTCGATCGTGTCTTCACGAAGCATTCTGCTTGTGTATCCAACCCTTGCTATGTGGAGGCAAGTGACAGTAACAACAACCCGCTAGGTTGCAAAAGCGAACTGTACAGCTGTGAGGCCCAGTGAGACCATAAGCGGCGTCACTATTCGCGGCGCGTGCGCAGCGCGGGGAGAATGAGATGCCGCCCCCACCCCACCCCCGCCCCCGCGGCGCGCCTGCCTTCGGGATGGGGCTCACGCGCGCGCTTGGCGCTGCGAGCCGGCGGCGGCGGTGCGTGGGCGGCGAGAGAGCGCTCTCGGAAGCCAGCCGCTTCTCCTCGCTTCGCTTCGCTTCTCTTCTCTTCGCGTAGCGGGAGGAGCGGCACGTGTGTGGCGGCGCAGGGAGGTGGAGCACGGGGGCGTTGAAGAGACGGCAAGGGACGGGGCGCGGGGGCGTGGAATAGTCGGTAGGGAGCGGGGCCGGGGCTGGGGACGGGGCCGGGGACGGAGACGAAAACGGATGGGACGCGTGAGAGTGGACGGGTTGCGAGGGCGGACGGAGACGGTAAGGGACGGGGCGTGCGGGGATGGGTTCAGCAGGATGCAGGGACGAAGAAAAGTGGGTTGGGGGGACGGTGAGGGGAAGCGTGATGCGCGGGGGTGTCAAGGAGTCGGCACGATGCGAGGGCGGAGAAAAGAAAGTAACGGGGATGGAGAAGGTAAGGAACGGGATACGGGGGCAGGGAGGAAACTGCAAGGACCGGGAATGGAGATGAGCGGGTGGTGGGCTCGGAAACAGGCAGGGACAGGACGGTGGGGCGAGGAGGAGTCGGCATAGTGTGGGGATGCAGGCGGCAAGGGACAGGATGCGGGGGCGGGGAGGAATCGGCAGTGTGTGGGGATGTAGATGAGCGGGTGGCGGGCTCGGAACAGGAAGAAACGTAACGGCGGGGCGGGGACGAGTCGGCAGTGTGCGGTGATGGAGACAGCAAGGGACGAGCTGCGGGGGCGGGGAAGAATCGGCAGGGTACGGGGACGGAGAAACGCGGGTAGAGGGGACGGTGACATGAAGGGATGGGGCATGGGGACTGGCAGGAGTCGTTGGATGCGGGGGTGTAGAAAAGCGAGTAGCGGGGACTGAGACGGTCAGGAACGGGGCCCGGGGCGGGGGTGGGGAAGAGTCGGGAGAGAGGTGGACGCGGAGTGGAGACATCTGGGGGCGAGGTGGGGCGACGTGAGTGAGCAGCGATGCGCCCGATCGCCCACCCGTGCGCGGCGGGGGCGGGGGCGGCTGCTCACGTGCCAGCCCACTGGGCAAGTCCGCCGGGCACGTCGCGCTGCGCCTCGCCTGCCGTTAGGCTTCCGTCGTACGAGACACGCTTAATAGACCACCTCCCGCCTCGTGGCGAGGAGCGGGCCACGCCGCGGCGTACTAAGGAACTTACCGGTGAAATTGGCGGAGGTATGAAATAACGCCATTCTTTGTCTTTACTTGGGGATGAATCACATCCAACTACAAGCATTAGGCTACACCATTCCGGGCCACAAATAGTAGTGACAAAGTTATCACCCACAAAAAACGTAAGAAACTTTCGCTCATCTTATTGTATTAAACCTATTAGTACCTTTATTCTTCACTTAACATGACTCAACTTGCGTTTGCAAAACATCGACAAAACAAAGGCTAACGTGACGTATGGCTCCGTACACTAGCATTTTGAAATGCTCCATTCTGCACATAGAGTAAATAACTCAGATACCAGCGTAGACATGTATCTTACATGATTATCTAGATAACGAGTATGCGATATGTTTTCCTAGTCATAATTCCTCCACTGCGCAGCATTACTCACTTGTAAACAGACTAAACACCATTAATAACTGTAGCTGCACCTCCTAACATGGGACGTAATTTCCTCAGTTTGTTGTCCTGAGGTAAGCGAGATGTGTTTCAGATGCAGGGCGATCTTGGAAAACAATATAATACATGTAGTTGTGATAAAGAATGGCAGAGATTTTTCTCGTACTGGTTGGTTTCCTAATCTCCATCGCAAGAACAGGTGGAGAGCTCTTCAAATTTAATGAAGATAAGTGGCCCCTGCTCACAACCATCAGATCTGTTCTTCACAACGCCGCTTCACAATGATGTGAGTCATCATTTAAAGGTTTCCACTGTATTGTCTACGTAGTCTGACAATCTGTCCACAGGTTTCTCAGTAGTCTATTCTAGGTCGAGTTCTGTTAATAAACAGCTACCTGTTCTGAGAAATCAATAGTAACTGTTCTCTCACAAGCCTACTGTGTAGTGCGTGACACAATTATTCTAATGCGTTTTGTAATACCACTTCGTGAAGTACCGTTAAGATAGATTGCTGGTAATCCAGAGTCGCTTTAAAAACAGTAATGTTGAATGCTAAAGACGTAAGTAATGTTGACGTTTAAATCTCGCAGCATTTGCAGTATGCGGACAAAGACTCACATGTAAAAGATGTTTCTACACCGCACGCAGGAAAGGCAGAAGGGAAAGAAAATGTCATTTTCAACTGAAGAATTGTCGAAATGTCTTCACACTTGGCACCATGCATGGTAATCATGTGGAAATCACGTTCTCTCTGCATGAAACATAACTTTTACTTTTTGTTAGTGCTTGGTATTTCTCATGCGACATTTCCCGCTTTCTGTTACAAAGTAACTAATCGATAACACGCAAATAACACGGAATGGTATTGCATCAAACTTACTTGTATTTACGTGTAATGCTTGTCGTCCGAAGAGCTGAAAAGCGGTTTTGAGCGGTTCTTACGTCGCTGTTTCCGCATGTATGTGTAAGGAACATCGTAATGTCTGTTGCGAATTACATTAGCGTTTCCTGCTTTCTACAAAATTCTACATGCTTCGTCTTAAATCTGTTTAATTTTTCCATGGGGGAGGGAAGATTCCCTACCCAGAATAGTACGTTTATGAAGTTTTGTAATTTATTGTGCTTCCTGTGTCAACTGCTATGTTATATCCCGAAAGGTGACATTGTTCGCCCCCCCCCCCACTAGAACGTGAAATCCGGCGCCGACTGACATGTCTGCTTGTGGAAAGACTGTTTCTATCCTTCAGCTCTCTCCGCAGATGAGTACCCCCCCCCCCAGCTGGAAGAAACTTTAAGCTCCGCAGATAAATTAATGTAAATGCTAGTCACAAATTGATTTTTTTTCCTCTGCGACATCAAATGCCAGTTAATATTAATTACATCCGAACGTCTCAAGTGTAATTTTTAAAATTGTAAATTAATTAAAGTGGTTAGGCGGAAGAGTATGCCTCAAGGCCTGAGCCTCGCCACAAATAAAGACTATTATTATTATTATTATTATTATTATTATTATTATTATTATTATTATTATTATTATTATATTCATATGAACCATCTTCCCATCCCTAATCATTACCCTTTCCTCATCATTCCTTATCTCCACAGCCCCTCTACCATCAACCATCTAGATAAAGGCAAACCACCACTTATCACTTGTCTGGGGAACGCTCCCGACTGGTCTTCCGACGTGTGTGATAGTGTAGTGCATGTACGTGTGTAAGAAAGACTTGACGATTTGACAAAGAAGAGGAAGGAAAGACCGCGCGCGCTCCATGGCTCTTTTGCAAGGGTACTGATCCTGCATTCGCCTAGTAATAATATTTGATAAAAGAAACAATGGAGAACCATCTATCAGAGCAGTCGGCCGCTAGAATTCTCCTCGAAACAGCGATTGAATGTTGCGATAGCTATCTATACAGTTCGTAGTGAAAATCCGCTATCGTGGAAACTCGAACTCTAGGACTTTCCAGTCATAGACCTGCGGGTTTTGTGTCTTTGGGAGTGTTTCAAATGGAACAAAACCGGCAATTTTTGTTAGCGAGTGGCCAAATGCTGTTGAAAGCATCATCCTCCGCCCTTGGGATATGCGGCGCCATGGGTGGCGACGCATCAACCCACACTTCGCGAATCCCGACCGCTTCCGTGTGGCGCGCATACCTCTCCGCCGCCGGCTCGCGTAATTGCTCCGCAGCCCTCGGTGCGTCCGTTGCGCGTCTTCTATTTCCAGCGCCTTACGCCTGACGCTGGCATCCGCGGCGCGGCAGTGGGCGGGCGGCGAGCGGGTGATGGACGGGCAGTGGGCGGGTGGTGAGCGGACGGTGAGCGGACGGTGAGCTGACGGTCAGCGGGTGGCGGGCAGCGGGCGGGTGATGTGCGGGTGGGTGGTAGGCGGGCAGTGCGCGGGCGGTGGGCGGGCGGTGGGCGGGCGGTGGGCGGGCTGCGAGCGGGTGATAAGCGGACGGTGAGCGGGTGGCGGGTGGCGGGCGTATGATAGGCAGGCAGTGAGGGGGCAGTGGGCGGGCTGTGAGCGGGTGATTGGCAGCGATGAGCAAACGGTGTGCTGACGGTGGGCGGGCGGGTGGCGTGCGTGTGATAGGCAGGCGGTGGGCGGGCAGTGGGCGGGTGGTGGCCAGCGGCGAGCGAGCGGCGAGCGAGTGATCGAGCGCGTGATGGGCGGACGATGAGTGGGTGGTGAGCGGACGGTTAACTGACGGTGGTCGGTGACGGGCAGGAGATAGGGTGGCAGTGACGGGGCGGTGGGCAGGCGGCGAGCTGGTGATGTGCGGGCGATGAGCGGACAGTGAGCTGACGTTGGGCGGGCGGCGGGCGGATGATAGGTGGGCAGTGAGGGGGCGGGCGCGCTGGCATTGGCAGGAGGTGTGCGGTGGGCGGTGGGCTGGCGGCGGGCGGGCGGACGTGGGTCGGTGTGTGGGCGGCAGGAGGCGCATCCCGCCACCGCCGCCGCCGCCGCGCGTGCAGCTCGCAAAGGTCAGCGGCGCCGTGGCCCCGCCCCGATGCACTTCGCCGGAGGCGCGTGCAGCCAGGCGAACGCCTCACCCGCCGCCCTCCCGCCTCCCTCCCGCCTGCCTCCGTCTCGTTTCCCTTCTTCATCGCTCTGCCTCTCTCCTTCCAACTCTCCTCTCCTCCGCCTCTATCCTCCTCTCCTCCGCCTCTATCCTCCTCTCCTCCGTCTCTATCCTCCTCTCCTCCACCTCTATCCTTCTGTCTCTAACCTCCTCTCCTCTGCCTCTATTCTCCTCTCCTCCACCTCTATCCTCCTCTGCCTCTATCCCTCCTCTCCTCCGCCTCTATCCTCCTCTCCTCCGCCTCTATCCTCCTCTCCTCCGTCTCTATCCTCCTCTCCTCCACCTCTATCCTTCTGTCTCTAACCTCCTCTCCTCTGCCTCTATTCTCCTCTCCTCCACCTCTATCCTCCTCTGCCTCTATCCTCCTCTGCCTCTAACCTCCTCTGCCTCTAACCTCCTCTCCTCTGCTTCTAACCTCCTCTCCTCCGTCTCTATCCTCCTCTCCTCCATCTCTATCCTCCTCTGTCTCTAACCTCCTCTCCCCTGCCTCTAACCTCCTCTCCTCTGTCTCTATCCTCTCCTCTGTCTCTATCCTCCTCTCCTCCGCCTCTATCCTCCTCTGCCTCTAACCTCCTCTCCTCTGCCTCTAACCTCCTCTCATCCGTCTCTATCCTCCTCTCCTCCGTCTCTATCCTCCTCTCCTCCACCTCTATCCTTCTGTCTCTAACCTCCTCTCCTCTGACTCTATTCTCCTCTCCTCCACCTCTATCCTCCTCTGCCTCTAACCTCCTCTCCTCTGCTTCTAACCTCCTCTCCTCTGCCTCTATCCTCTCCTCTGTCTCTATCCTCCTCTCCTCCGCCTCTATCCTTCTCTCCTCCGCCTCTATCCTCCTCTCCTCCGCCTCCTCCTCCGCACGTCTTCTGCCTTTCTCCGGGCACTCCTCCTATTTCTCCTACTACTTTTTCTGCCATTTCTTCTGCTACTTCTCTTGCCTTCCTTCCTCCCATTTCTCCAGCATTTTTATTCAGCATTTCCCCTCAACCTTTTCGCCTCCCATTTCTCTAGTCTTTCTCGAATCTTTCCTCCCACCATTCCTTCTGTTACTTCTTCCATTTCTCCCGCCATTTCTTATGTCATTTCTCGGACCATATCGCCGACCTCTTCTGCTATTCCTCCTTGCGTTTCTCCAACCTCATGTTTGAAGCCATTATTTTCCAGTCCTTTTTTCAGCCATTTCTCTTTCTATTTATCCAGTCCTTTCTCCTGCCAATTCTCCAGTTATTTCTTTTGCCTTTCCTGCGTCTGTCTCCAAATTCATGTTGTCTATTCTTGTGGATCGTGAGTACCTGGTTTTCTTAGATTTTATTAACTTCTCGTCATTGTCCAGAAATCTCAGTATTTGCTACTGCTGTTAGTTATTCTGCTACTCCTTGTTAGTAGTTCCTGAGTGCTTCTTCGTTCTCTTTGAAACTCTTTGCCCTTCGTTCATGCATGCACATCCCTGTTTTGCATTGGTCTGTGATTGGCTAGATTTTCTTCAAAATGTGTAGCCATTCGTGTGCGTGTATATTTTACGGTAAATTCCGTACCTCCTTCCATACTTCATTTTGTCCTTTGATCTTTACTATTGTTCTCTGAAAATATTATGTGAAGAGGAGGAAGTTTCGCTTTTTCTCAAGCGAAACTCTATATCTCTTTTTCGGCATAAAACTGAATGATAGATAGAGACAATGTTGCACCTGCTTCCACATCGGAAAAATTCGCTGTTATTTGGAGTAGTTCAATAGCAAAAATCTCCACAAGGTCAGGATCCGGAAGGTGCTCTGAGATAACACATGTGACAAAAGTGGCTTTTAATAGAAAAGCTCCATTTACAATGATCATTGTAAATTGGTGTACATTGTCTTGTAATATCCAAATATTTACGTGTTACGTAATTCATTGATACTATAAGTTTAAACAACAAACTTTACTATTCACATTCTAACCTTAGACCAATGGGCACGGCACGTACCTTCCAGACTCCCTCATCCGATCTGTACCTACCGTCTCCTCCCGTTTGGCTCCAAACTTCCTCGCAGGCAACTCTTCTCTTGCGCCCCTGCGCCTTCGTTTGGGCTGGGAGGCTCAGCTGCGCACACACGGCGCTCCGCCTCCGCCTCCGGCGCCGTAAATGTTTTATGCGCGCGATGGGGCTGCACCGCGCTGCGCCCGTAAAAGCGGGCGAGCCTCGCCACGCCCCCCGACCACGCCCCTCCGCCCTGCGCCCCGCACCGCACTCCCAGCGCCGCTCCGCACCTTGTACGTACGGTGGGCTAATGGCCAGATCTACGGCGGTACAACGCTTAGCCTATCAGGCTATATTAGTTCGCGGGTTCGAACCCGGACGAAGCTGTGGATGTTGAAGGGCAAAAACATCCTCTGTACGCCTTCCTTTGGGGGAGGGAGTAAAGCCGGCAGTCCCATGTTGTAGATTTACTGCATATAAAAAGATCCTCAAGCCTAAAAGAGGACTCTGAACTAAATGTAAATTGCCCGAGTGATTCTTTCTCCGCTAGACTGTGAAAGAAGCGTAGTGAAACATGCGTGGTCAGGTGGAAGAGCAAGCCTAGTTGCCACGTAAAATAAATACATAATTTAATTGTAGTGCATGCTATATCGCGGGAGGTTTCGGTGTTCCTTCCCCGCTGAAATGTAAGATACGGTACCGCCCTACGTCGGCATGCAGGGAATTTCCTCCTCCGCATCCCTCCCATAGCGGGCACTACCTCGGCCGGGACAAGCTCTAAGCTACCGAAATAGGTCCCGAAATGTGTGGTAAGTGAAAATGTTTGCTTAAAAAGGAGATGACAAGACAAAGAAGAGGAAGGAAAGATCGCGCAAACCGCGCTTCTTCCGGCATTTGTCCAGTGTTGATTGGAGAAAACCACGGAAAATTACCGGTCAGAGCAGACGGCCGCTAGAATTCTCTTCCAAACAACAGCTGAATCCAACTCAGCAGAAGCGTGAAAAATGTGGGACTCGAACCCTAGGACCTTCGGTCAGAGACGCCCCAGAGGCAATGTTGTGATCAGTGAGGCATCTCACCCAGTTGGGCGCTCGTGGACTTTGCTACGGTGCCCTGGCGGTTAACGCGAAGTCTTAGTGACTAGTCTTACGCATGCTCTAGGCTTTTGATTGATTGATTGATTTTTCCTGTTTCCGGGCGCGTCAACTGCTTTGGTCATTAGCCCCGTAAGTGTAGAGCATGTTTTTCTCGGGAGATGGCGTTGATCTTTCCCCGTTGGATGGCGAGATCTGGCGCCGACCTACCATCGACTAGTGGGGTTTCCCCCTAACCAGGACTCTCCCACCAGCGGGGCACCGCCGCTGCCGGGACAAGCTCTAAGCTCCCGATCGGTCTACCGGAATATGTGGTAGTGTAGTGCATGTTAGTGTAAAGGGAGAGGATAGAACAAGGAAGAGGAAGGAAATATCGCGCGCGGTTCGTGGCCCGTTTGTTAGGGTATGCTCTAGGCAAGCAGCTAAAAAGTGAGCAAATGAAACAAATGTGGAATGCACCGTATAAATTGTCCGTGATTTAGAACGTTGTTCATGTTGAGGTAGTTGGATTAAATGTACGTAGCAAAATGTTGCATATTCGGTACGGCTAATTTGACTAGCTTTGGTCATTTTCAAGTCTACTGCGAGGTTATCGTACAATATCCTCGGGTCCATCAAACAGAAAATTTCCAACGTACTTTACCTCAAATTTCAGGTAATCTAATCTTACTACCCTGACAAAACTGCTATTAAAATATTTCTACTCAAATATGCCCACTGACTACGTGATTATTTATCCATGAACTTCAGCTGTAGCTGTTTGTAAAAAAACCAACTAGTGTCCAGGGTCCAGGTGAAACCTCATTGAGACTGTGGAGCCGTCATTTCAACCACCAGATCGTGGTCTTCTTCAGGGCTGGAATGCGTCGGGATCGCTGAGCACGACCGGTACGTTCACCTGAGCTCCGATCATCTCGGGGCGTTGCAGCCCTGGAGAAAACTAGGCAGTGGCGGTCGAACGTCGGCGATGCAGTATTCGACAAACTGGTCAGCCAAGAGCATTCGCATGAAAACATATTATGTTTGAATTACAAAGTGGCTTTTAGTGTGCAATTTTCGTAACTGAATACTTCGCTAGACTTCTTCAGAAGTATGCGTATGAGGAACCAAGCAACATCTCTCATTACCAGATCGCACGAAGCAAAAAAGCTCAACAACTGAATAAGTGAAATTCATCACACAGTACGAAGATTTTTCTTTTTTGCTCCGTAATTATGCTTATTGCTCCAGAGAACGAGAATGGGATAAGCCCTGAAGATGGTCGTGGTGTGATGAACGAATCCTGTGTTTTATTATTTTATTTATTTTGAACGTCAAAAACACAGAAATTTTATGCGATGTCTGGGGGAAAAGGTCCGTAGGTATGGTCGTTGGCAACCCTGCTTAGAACGTGACGTCTTCCGAACAGTTTAGATTCCAAAAAAACTTCATTGTCATGTGTGGCATGGTTCACTAGGCGCGGGGGAATGCAGATGAGTTGTCTTGGGGAAACAATGAAAGCCTCTGAGCAACATGAATTAGCTCCGAGGCAAGCCAGAGATTGCGAGACACCTAACGTTGTCGTAATGTTAGGTTGCATTGAATAGGATTAGGTTATCACGCAAATGCTGCAGGATTACCACGCCGAGGAACTGGGTTTTACATGGAACAATATAGCCATGACAACTTACAATCCTGAAATAAATATTTGTTTGCTTGTGCCATTCTTCATGAATGTTCTAGTGAATTCAAAATTGTAATGACAAAAAATATGTATGATGAAACCATGATCTCTCATTTGATCTAGATTAAGGTGATGCCATATTATTTTTGTTGTGTGGTAATTCTAAAAGTCGAGAACGAATATTGTAGAACAAAAGCGTGGATAGCAGCCAAGCATTAATTTGATTTACAAATAAATTCTTGTATTTTCACTTAATGCTAATACTTTCGTTTGCATTCGTCTTGTAGTTCCAAATGAATTATAATTTAACTCGAAATATTTAAATGTTACAAAATATCACTAAAGCGTTGTCTATTTTTGTCTTCATATTTAATGTTATTCTTGTTCATTTCACTTTCCGTGCTCGTAAAGTTCTGCTGGAATGTCATTTCTCACAATGGCTTATTGAACACGGCTCGTAATTTATTCATGCGATCTGGCTGAAGAGGAAATGAGGAGCCTAAAGCAAGCTACGTCAGCTGCGAGCACACGCTCCGAACTTTTTACTGCTTTTGTCATAAAATGTGTCGTGGCGTTCGTGGAAACTTTGCTTCACCGCTGCCGGGCCGTCTTCCCCGGCGGAGGGTTTCTGCGAAGCCCTTCGCACCCCGCGCAAGGGCAGAAGGGCGGGCCGTCCGCGCCCCGGGCTCCGTTCTCCGACGTCGGGCGCTGAAGTTAACGACGCCGCGGCTGCCGTGATTTACGCGAATCCTTTCAGAGGCCGCCGCGTCGGCGACGGAGAATTACGCGCCGCTCGCAGGCAACCTCTCGTCGACTCGCGATCCTTCCAAGAAGGTTTTTTACCTCCCCGCCCCTGCCAATAATCCCGGCTGGGGGGGGGGGGGGGCTTATTCACATCCGCGGTGGAACGGTGAATGCGCTGCCACAAGGGAAGAAGGGACCTGGGGCCCAGCGGTCGCTCGGGCGTTGGGAACCCCCACTTTCAATATTTTAAGTATACTATATTTTAAGTATATTATATTTTAAGTAGTTTTTTGTTATTTACGTTAGTAAACACGCACTTAGCCCCTTAGCAACCAACCATCTAAATACTGCTTTAAGAGCGCGTCCATAGCAACGGCCGCTAAAATATTTTTAATGGACTCTCGATCATTTTAGCGGCCGTTGCTATGAACACTTCCCAGACATTTTTCCAAATCTGCTTGCATTAGTAGTGTAATGAACCGTCCTCCTCATATCTATAAAACAACTATAATCGCTCCTCGTTAGGCGCACCAAAATATGTAATGAACCATTACCTGCTCTAGATCAACTATAATCTTTATAATCGCCCGGCGTTATAACGCCAAAATAATAACCAAAACCCGCTCTTATCAATTGCCCTGGTTATACTCAGCTTCCACCTCCAAGGTTGCCCGTCGACTAGCTGCCCCCCCAGAACTTCCGATATTTTCTTACTTACACATAAAATCTGGGCGTGAGGTTGTGGCTGACCTGTACAGGATCTAACAACTATTCGGGCACGTGGGCATAGGTCATTAACTAGCTACATGTAACAATTAAACTACGTTCGTTTAATTTAATGTCGAACCAAGTGATGTTCGCCATTTATTTTCTGTAATTCCTGTGCTAGTCGTTATTCCAGTTGAAATATATATATAAATACAAACTGGGGTCGTTGCTCTCCCATGACTCACATAATACACTTAACGACAAACAAAATAAACACATAAACACATGAACGATATAATACCCTTAAATTACATGACACAAAATCCAAAAATATTTCCATTCATACTGACAATTATAAATAAACTCATTCACACCCGAATGCGCATTCTGCCTGTATATCTATTGAATCTATTTTACGTTAAGACAGAACTTGATCTTGTACAGAAGCTAATTTTAATCTTTCTTCTCCTTCAAAATGTGAATTTCATAACAAAAAAAAAACAAAGTTTCATAACTTCCCTTTTGCAGAAAACGCTGTAATCCGCAGCAAACCATTGCTGCGCGCCGTCCTCGATGTATATTACGCAGCATCCTCCAAATCCATTCTCCCGCAGCATTTCTCCATCCCCACACATTACCAAAATTTTCTTGAGCTCGCTAATATCTTCTTAGCATGTCCTTTCATTCCCCTATCATCCTATTTCCATTACGCAACTAACAACGCGATTATCTGTCTATCGCGTGCTACATTTCCTCCAAAATGTCCTATTGTTGAATATACTGCGACACATAAAATATTTCCGCGTTACGCATTGTTATTACGAACATCATTGCCTAAACTCACTATATCCATTCATGTTCACCGTGTTTCTCGCACAATTGCATACTAAATTTTTTTATCTTTTTCCGGAGCATTCTTCCCCACGTCTGACTTCGAGCTTGCTACGCATCATCTTTTTCTTCATTGTTGCCTTGTGTCTTCAACTTTTTTTTCTGGAACATTTACCGATCGCTTACGTGTCTTTACCAAAAATATCATACCATTTTACTTAATTCTGTCCTTTCCAGGCTATTTCTCTTTATTACTACTTTTAATTATCAATTTATATCTTATTACTATTTCTTATACGATCTCCTCATGTTTATTAACGCCAAAATTGCTTTATTTCCGTCGCTCGCGACGCATCATTGTTCTCTCGTAAAATTTCCAAATATACAATTTCAATTGGCATCTCTACTGCAGCTCCTCGATATTTTTCAGAGTTGCGAGTAATGTCATAATTTTCCGCGTGATTTTCTTTGTTAATCCCGAAAGTTTCATTTCAATCGCTTTACGCGTTCTCTTAATTTTTAGGAAAAACCGCTTCTTTACATTACCTTTCTTATGATAACAATGGCTGTAAAAATCTCTAGTTATATTGTCTAAAGTGTACTTTCAAAATCACTCATGTCTTTTAAACCCCCGATGCGATTCGCTTCGAATAACTTTTGAAATGTTCCTCTAAATGAATGCTATTGATTTGTACTGTCCAAATCGGGATTTTGTCGCGTCTTCTTTAATTTATAAAAAAATTATTAGTGCGCGACACCGCTTTCTTCTGTTTTTCCCTCTCCTACTCATGCCATTCCTTGTTATGTTTGTTCTTTGCATCTAAATTGTTCGTGGGGATCTTAGATTGTTACAGTAGAAAAAACATTCAACTGTCTGATCACAAACAAAGCATCCACTACCACCAACCCTTGCTACAGAATATCAAGAGTAATGACAATTCTGAACTCGCGAAAGTGATAAAAGTTTATTTTTAATAAGCGATAAACTAAAATAACAAAAAATAACAAAAATCATTGCATGTAACTCGTCCTCTATTAGTCTTTAAGGACTTAGCCGGAAGGTTAACTATTCGGCTTCGCTATCGCTCCGCCTCGCAGTTAACCTTCCGGCTGCGTCCTTAAAGACTCGTTTAGAGGACTCGTGACATAAATATCTATTATTTGAAAATAATTTGTTAATGCCGGCTTAAGTTGCTCAGTGTCTCTGATGTCATTCCAGTGCCTCTTATCGGGAGGTCCTAGGCTTTGAGTTCCGACGGTGGCAGGATTTTCGACACTGACTACATAACTAGGTCGAGTTCGGCCGCGTTGTAGAGGTGAATTGTATCGGCCAGCTGCTCTGATCGGTAGTTTTCCGTGTTTTTTCCGGTCAACATCTTGCGAATCTCGGAACAGTCCCATCAGTGCGAATCCCTAACACATGGGTCTCGGACCGCGCGCGATGTTTCCTTCCTCTCCCTGGCCCTATCCTCACCCCTTACTACACCCTTACACCAGCATGTACTACATTACAAACATGTTGAGATATCGGAATTGTGAGCTTGAAGCTTGTCCATGCTCCGGCGGTGTCCCGCTGCTTGGATATACCTGTTTTGGGACAACCTCACTAACTGACGTGTAGGTTGGCGCCGGATCTCACCATCTAGCTGAGGAAACTTGCCGCCACATCTCTAGGAAAAAACACGCACTAAACTTACAAGGCTAATGACAACAGTGTACGCGCCCGGAAACACGGAATAATCAATAAATCAATCAATTTTAACTATACACGTAAACGGCATTTTAACTAGGCTAAATATATTAATCAGTATGCTTTGGGGCAGATGTTCGCTTTGGGTTCGCTCAAACTGGAAACGTACTTAGTAAGAAATAGCATGATACAGAAATGATTGAATAATATTTTCATATGCCGCACGCATCTAGATTTGCTCTTTTTTTAACCTGAACAAGTTAGGAGGGAGTTACGGCAGCCAGTGAGTATCGCAGGACAATCTTTGGTCATTCAGAATCACAAAATTGGATAATTTAAATATGTCATCTGGAAAGGGACTTTTGTCCGTTTCGTACTGCTGGTCCGGGAGACTCGAGTTTCCAGCTTCAACTCGACGGGTAAAATCCATTGGTTCGTGAGTTCCTTCGAAAAAAAAAAAAACTGTGTGGAAAAAAAACTCTGGAGTACGAAAGAGTACGAATAGCTTTATATACAGTTTAGGAACCATCCTCCATTTGACCAGTACGTACATCTTTAATGTATAGTAGAGAGTGTAAATTAAAAACCCAGTGGTCATTTCAAGCACAAATTTTGAAAATTAGGAATGTGAGACTTCCCACTTGATTCAAACTTGTAAACAACAAAAACTACATAACGATTAACAATATTGCGAGAAAGAATGTGATGTTGTAGTACGACTAGTTTCTAAAAGTGTGTATGGGATACACACGCATATTTGCATCCACACTTATTTTCAATTAATTTCTTCTTTTTGTTGTTAAGTGTTGTCAGTCGTATAAGTATTTAGGAACAATTTTAACTGACCAAGGGGACAGTGAAGAGGAAATTAAACATCGCATTCGGCAAGGAAAATCTGCTATTCGGCAATTGCATTCAATAATATGGAATAAAAATATTTCTAATAGAGTGAAAATTAGAATTTATAAAGCAATTGTGGAAAGTATATCACTGTATGGTGCTGAGTTGTAGGAGATCTCAAAAAGTAATGAGAAAAAAGTTAAAGGCTATGGAAATGGAGTTTTGGAGACGCAGCTGTAGTGTAACGTTAATGGAAAGAATCAGGAATGAAAATATAAAGCAGCAAATGGGTGTCATGTCGGATATAATGGATTTACTAGAAGGGAGAAGGTTAAAACGGTAGGGGCATCTTAGAAGAATGCCGGAGGAAAGATGGCCATTAAAAACTTGGAGGTGACAGGTGCCACTCCACAGAAAGAGAGGTAGACCAAGACTCACGCGGTATGATGGTGTGCGACAGACAATGAGGGATCGTCACATCGAAGATGATGATTGGCAAGATAGAAGAAGATGGAAGCTTGGGTGCGAGAGACGCCGCATGGTGTCTTCCACTCAAAGAAGAAAAAGATTTCTTCTTTTTAACAGTATTTACTGCGTGCATTTTCAATGTGGTTCGGACTACGTCACCAGCTGGAATTGCCGCGAAGACGTCGGAGAATGACTTGTGCCCGCGGGCGGTCGCTCGCCACTCATTCGCCTCTCCGCAAAGGAGAAATCCGCGTCCTTAACGCAGCCGTCGGTTGGCTGAGTCGCGGCCGCCGCGGTGGGGGGGGGGAGGATCTGGCGCACGGGGGGCTTTGACGATCGTTTATATAACTTCATTAGGCCCGGGTGACTAACAATGTCACAATCCGAATGGCAGCCGTGGACTACACGGTACGGGAGATGGAGATCGTAACTCGCTCAGTAGAAATTGGATGCTACCACTCTGTAGGAAATAGTGCTGCAGGGCCTACATAAACTTAAAGCGTATGACAGCCAATTGTAAATTATGAAAAAAACTTTTCTGCGCAGATTTACGCGGTTTTTAATTTACTCGAAAGGCGAGCAAGGGCAGTCGGAACACGATGATACAGAATAGTAGTGAGAATGTTTGTAGGTATTTAATAAGTTCAACATCAACAATTATACCCTTTTCTTTTTAATTTTAACCATGAAAAATAAATGCAGAGAGGGGTTAATCTTTGAGCTATTGAAGGTACACAATATAATGTACTTTTTCCGAAATAATAATGTTTTCTACTCGTGTCACTGGGTATCACACAAAATTGCAAAGATTGTATTATTAAGGGTGAAAAGAATACCGTTCTAACACGTCTTTAGAACGAGTTTATAAATAATACAATCGAAACATGTTTCACGATTCATGTATGTATATTATTTAATATTGCCATTATAAAATGCACATTTTCTTGAAATAAATTATTAAAAGTATCAGAAGAACGTGAAATATGGCTAAATCCAGCAGCGCTGAAGACGAACTAGGTAGCTTTTCCTTCAGCACCAGTAAGAACCACAAGGAAGTGGCGCCCCCAAAAGCCAAGTAAACGGTGCCTTCGACGCGCAGGCCGTGCCGAACCCCACGTACACAGCTCATTAACAGAGCTATCTGCTCCCGCATCGCCAGCTGGAGGCGGCGGGCGCCCGCCTGCGGATTTGCAACCGCTCGCTCGCCTTCCCACGCGGGACTGCCGGGCGGCGTGGGCGAAGGAAGGGGAGGGGAGGGGGGAGGGTGGGAAGTGACTGATCCGGAAAACGCGCTACTCCGCCCCGCGTTTCATTACCTTGCGGCGTTGCGACCGACCGCCCGGCCCGTGGACCGCGCAACGCGCCTGCCGCACGGTTTGCGTAAACGTTGCACGTGCGGCGGCTGGCCTTCCGGACGGCGCGGCGTCGCGACGCGGCTATATACTCCCTCAGCGATGGATGTGCGTGTGTGATGGAGTCGGATACCGAGTTTAAAATAGCAGAAATTCATCTCGCTTGAGAAGACTTTTACTGGAGGGGGAATGAAGTCACAATTTTTTGGATTCCAAATCCAGGAATGTACTCGAATATTTGTAGTAATAAAGTGATATAATAATAATAATAATAATAATAATAATAATAATAAACGTAAGTAATTATAAAAGTATATAAAGAATTATATACTTTTTAATTTATAAACTAAGTGTTTAAATTTATATTTGTAGGAATGTTTACCTTCTAATAAGTTCTTAAAATAAATATATTTTTGTTAAAAGTAATGTACTACGGAAATCATGCTTTGATAGAAATATCTGTATGACTCCTCAAACATGTACCAGAAAGCTGTGAAAAATAAATAATAATAATAATAATAATAATAATAATAATAATAATAATAATAATAATAATAATAATAATAATAATAATAATAATAATTTTTCTTGGGTTTTTATCCCGCCAAAAGCCGGTTACCCTTTACGTCCCGATGGGGCGCATATTCGACCATACACTAGACCAACACACTTGCGGGCTCCTCTGATCTGGGGTCAGCAGATCGCGAGGCCCTCCGCGACAACACATACAAAGTCAAGGGACAAACAACCATGCCCAAGGCGACCTTTCGGGCCGAAGCGCTGAGTTGGTACTCGCTCTGAGCCACCTCGACCATCCAGGTCGCTAGTAATACAGTAATATAATAATAATAATAGTAATAATAATAATAATAATAATAATAATAATAATAATAATAATAATAATAATAATAATAATAATAATAATAATAATAATACAGATGGGTTACAGACAGCGGGTTACAGACAATAACTGCAAAATGGGCATGTGGTCAAGAAAGGAACTCAGTCGACACCATGCAAATGATCTCAAACAACCTCATGTAGACTCAAAAGCCTCAAACACTTGGCTAAAATACGATGATCTATTTGGCGAAACCGAAGGATTCATGGTAATACAGGATCAAGTATTCAACATTAAAAGTTACAGAAAACATATCCTTAAACAAACAATAGATGACAAATGTAGAAAATGCCATACAGTAGTTCAGATAATACAGCATATCACATCAGGATGCAAATTAATGGCCCATATAGATTACACCTACAGATATAGATTACACCCATATAGATTACACAATCAAGTTGCAAATATTATTCACCAGAATCTGGCGGCGAAATTCAACCTACAAGAAATGACCTGCCCATATTACAAATATGTTCCCGATACTTTACTTGAAAATTTAAACTATAGGTTGTACTATGACAGAGAAATTATTACAGATAAAACTATTCATCATAACAGACCAGACATAACTTTCGTAGACAAACGGCAAAAGATTGGCTTCCTGATTGACACAGTTCCACAAACAGCTATTCTTCAAACAGCACATGCAGAAAAAATAACAAAGTATACAGAACTAGCAGCTGAAGTCGAGGCACTATGGCATCTCCAAAATGTTCATATTGTTCCTCTGGTCTTTTCGTGCACGAGGGTTATACCAAATAACATTCATAAAAATCTGGAACTTACTCAAATGCCAAAACATACCTACAGTATTATGCAAAAATCGATCATCTTAAACACATGCAGGATTGTTCGAAAATTCCTAAATTACGACGAAACATGAATTGACCTGTGTCTTGGGTATTAACCCAACACAAAGTCAAATAAAAATCCGGTGAATACCGAGAAAAACAATGTATAAATATAATAATAATAATAATAATAATAATAATAATAATAATAATAATAATAATAATAATAATAATAATAATAATAATAGTATAATCGTAAATTTGGTCAATATTATACATCAGAAGGGAACTTGATTAAATATAATTTTGTAAAATAAACATCGGATGTCGGGATAGCGATAACTGTCGAGCGTAGAAAATCTTGATGAATTGAAACGGACTTCTAGATTATCAATTTGGCTTAATTTTTAAATGAAAAAGAATGTGGGCGGTATTCGTAATGAACTTAAAAGCAACATTGCTAAAATCGTTCTTAATTCACTCTGTTGGTTACAGAAGTGAAGTGGATGGATAAAAGTTGAGATGGCGCAATAACTGAAGTCATCTTCGTCAACGTACTAACTTACTGCGATGTCGGGGAAGGTGACTTCAGTTATTTCACCATTTAATTGCGTCAACAACACTTCATCAGCATTCCCACAAAAGTTGACATATCCATTCTGCGTTTCATGAGAAAATCCTTCGAGATCCTTTTTATGTAGTTTTATATTATCAATAATAACTTTTATTTAAACTGTAATAATATAAAATTTAAATTATCTGACGGATTTTGCATTTATGTGTTATATTTTTTAACTTTATTTTATTACGTATTTTCTATACTATATATTATATGGCAAAGTTTTAATTAAATTATTAAGTCGTGTTGACCTCTTTAAATAAATATGTAAACAACAACAGTATTAATTCATTAGATTTTTTGTCATAATCGAATCCGAATTATCGAATGTCCGAACATTTTACGCGCAAATTATTGTACTTTACTGTAATAAAATATATTCTCTATATTAATTTCATCTTAATTGTACGTTAAGAATGTTGTTTTGTGTTGTGCAATGAGCAATGAAAAGGTAAAATGCCTGAAATCTGCAGGAACAGATATTATTAATAAGGATTGAGTAAATTACTTTTTGATGAGTCGTCGTACCTTTGTGCCAGGGCGACTCGGTCGGAAAGCGCACGCCATTTTATGCGGCGTCTGTGATTCATTTGACAACTCCTGTTTCCATTCATCTACTTGTCCTTGACACTTGAACGTGACTGCACGGCTGCTGGAGCGCCTGCCTCGGATTGGGAAATTCCCGGCACTAGCCCGGCACCGACGCGACGGAGTCCATTTTCCACGGCAGTTCATCCCGCAAGGTTTACTGAACTCTTTGTTTGGGGTGAAATTTCAGTGAAGAAATCTACCTGGATCAATGTTTTCGGAATTTCCACTGCCCTCAAGGACATTATATTAAGCCGGGACACCATCTGCAAGTCTTCCTTTCTACTTGTTATCTACCTCCGCAACCTCTTCATTTGCTTCTTCGGAGGTATGAATACCCTCGGCGAGGGATTTGCTGGCTTCGGATTTGGAAATTCCCGGTTGGTGCCCTACTCAAAGCCTGTTTTCGATACGACGTAATTTACTTCTTTTAGTGAACTCGCTGTTTGAGTCATTGTAATCGTAGAGAATTGTGGAACTGGGAACTTGGGAATTCTTGTTGCCTGGTCATTGTGTAATACAAGTTGTCAATTCGGGGGCTTACTTTCTTCTGAGAAGCAGAAAGAAGTCTTTTAATTTCCGTAAGCATGAGTGACGTATAAAGTATCATATTTATTCGTAGTTGGTTATAGAGTGGCGGTAATTGAGCATATTAGGGTCGATATCCTGTTGTCTGGTATTTTCATACTCCTAATGATCCCAAATAGTTTTTCGCAACAAATGGTGATGATCTATAATATATGGATATTATACTGGTTCCGTGCCTGTAGTGCTACCATACCTCCATTGTCATCCATTCCATGTTACTCAGTATCATAAGTACTCAGTAACCATCGTTAGTATGACCCTCAAGGTTTATATAGGGCCTAATAAGACACATAGAATGAGCAATGCATGTGTGTGTGATGTATATACTTCATATTTTACTTGACTGAACTACGAACGGTATATTGGTATTGGTATTACATCTCAGTTTCTTACATTACCTCATTTCATTAATCTCACTATAACATTTTTTACGTCTCATTTTATTACATTTCTTTACATCTAATTTTCGCAACATTACATCTCATCTTATTACTCTCAACGAGTCGTCAAAATTTAATTTTTTACATACTATTAACCTGCCCGTCGTCAATTACTTTCAAACCACGTACTGAAATTTAAAGTGCAGTACGTAAATCCTCGTACGGAAGAACGAAGTTCTCTGTAAAACGCATTAGCCTCGTGTCAGTTCCAGATTGCATCGCGGGAGACAACGCAGCGACGCGGTAGCTCACGCAACCATTGGCATTTCGTGTCGCATTTGTTTAAGCGCATTACGAAGTTTCAATTGCTCGATGTGCGCCTTCAGATGTTCCCACGACGCGGCGCGAAGGCAGTCACCTGCATCCCAGGCGTCTCGGGAGAAAAAAAATCTTGGCTGTTCGTAACGCAAATTAACTGAAAAAGTGACATAACATGAGAGATAAAATGATCGGTCATTTTCCGCCGGCCACGTGGAGATTCTTCCCAGGGATGCAACACCGCCAACAAAACATCGATGTTTAAAATTCAAAAATTGATGTTCAAAATACATCATCTAAAACATCAAGATTTTTAGAGGTATTTTTGTAATCTCTAACATCAGTGTTCACGTGAGGAGGCGCGATATCATTTCACGATGGTTATGTTATTTAATTTATGAACTGAGCTGACGAAAATTTTAGAAAATTTCTGAGCAATTTTGTGAAAACTTTATCGTCCGACTGGATTCGTAAAAAAAATTCATTTATCGATAAAAAATCGATAAAATTATTTTTTCCCTTCGTCAGTGTGCTCTGGAAAGCGTTTAATTTATGGATATCTGAAACTTATTATATTTTTAATTATAATTTTTGTCCACATATAAAATACCAATCACGTAAAAATATACAGTACAAAATATCAATATTAAAAAACATCGGCTGCAATAAATCGATGATAATTACGTGGATCTTTTTAGAAAAAATGTCGATGTTTTGAAAAATCGACTTCAATGTCACATTTCCATTCCCTATTTTGGTAAATTGGGAATTGGCAGTTTTCTTCCTGCGTGTTTGGAGAGATAGTTTCAAGGAACAGTATATCAATTTCGTTCCTTGCGATATTCTCAAAACATTTAAGAAGATTCCGATTTACACTTAATGAATCTGAACCAACCAAAAGCTGATACGTGTGCAACTAGATTGGAGAAAATTATATTTATTGGTCGGAGATTACAGAAAACACAATTTTATATAATGTAGTTTTGTGTCAGAGGACGGTGAAAACTGTTGAAATATCATTGACGATTCTTTCATTTTCATCGCACTAGGCAATATAAATTTCCTGCTAAATGCTTTCTTCACATGTATTCAGTTTACAATAAACTAGCGATATTTGTGATTTCTGGATAAATATTTAGAAGTTTATTGGCATCCCTAAATCTCGGAAAAGGCACGATCGTGTTTGTTCTAAGCTGCATATATGCAAACATTTTTTTCAGCTTCAGCCACAGCCTGTCGTCTCCGCATAAACATCATATATTCCTCTAAGTGTTTTTGAGCTTTGAAAAAAAGGATAACCTAAATCTGGAATGTGTGAGCGTTTGCATGCACATCACAATTTAACGCCGACGTATGTTTAGGCTGGTGTGTCGTAATCAATCACGCTGTGAAATCTTCCAAATTCGTGAGCGTAGTTTCCAGTGCAGACACGTAACCTAGAAAGTACATAACCTGATGAAAACTCTTTACTCACTCCGTACTGATCATTAATGCGTGTAATCTTTTTACCCATTTCCATCCAAATGCCATGAAGTTCCATGTGCGACGCCGATATTTAAAACATTCAGCAACAGAAAACGACCATTTTATTTCGTTGTCAGAGCGGAGGGGTTGCTTGTTTGAGACGAAAAAATTCGGAAAATACGGAAGTACAGGTACTTTTTTAATTCAAGAGAATTGCTAGGGATAAAAGAACCGACGAACGAATCTGTCAGGTGTGTGCAAGAATTCAGAATGAAAGACGAGAGCTAGGGGCATCGTTTAGCGTTGGTTTTGTGTAGTTAGGAGAAAAGATAGTGAATCTTTTGCTCTGACTCAAGATTGTTTAATGCCAATCGTGGGGGCCAAAGGCATGACCGTCGACTGGAAAGTATTTAGTCAACCGACCTTATCGCTGTTTTGTACGTTACTACAATGCCGTATGTGCGCTTTGTCGTTCTGTTTTCTCGAGGAAGGAGTAGATTCCTCCTCGTTTACGATAAGGAATAAGATCTGGAAAATGTACATGTGTGTAAATCTGTTAAAATCATAATAAAACGTACGACGGAAATGAAATGCTCTGAGACAAAGGAGGAAAACTCAATGAAACCAGAATGATGGCATAATCCATTTTGTAAATGGTTCTATTGACAATTGTCCTCTTGAAATAAATCAAAGGAACATTAACTCTACACCAGAGCTGAAGTTTTTGTTTTCTCTTCACAATAGCTCTATGAGGGCGTGAGTTTATTTTGCGAATGGCACAATTTACAGTACGTTTTTAGTAACTAGCATGAGGTTTTATTTTAAATACAGTTGCCAAAACTAACTTAGTTCTAGCATAAATATAATGATGTAAATAAAAACGAAGGACAGTAGTAGTATCTTATTTGAAATTTATCTTCTAGGGATTGTCGAAAATTATACGAATACTAGCAATTGTTAAAAATTATATTTCTGATCAGTTTTTCCTTTTCTTCTCCACTCACGCAACATTCCATTTCTTCAACATTCATATTTAATTGCATTTATTTCCACAGCATTCAATCAGCACAGATTTTCTTGTCTTAAAATGCCCGGCGTCTGAGTCGCCAACCGAGCCCGTGTCCAGCTGAGGGGAAAAACCGTTCGAAACGAAATCTCTCCTTCTCGCATGCAGCTAGCGTACTGGCGGCCGAGGCTCGTGCCCTCTGTGAGTCAGCGTCCGCGGCGCGACCGCCCTTGCCCTTTAGGGCGCGCCCGCCCGAACCCCACGGCCGCGCCCCGCCCCCTCCGCCCCGCCCCGCCCCGTGCCCGTGACTCACGTCTCGCGCACGCCGCACCGCGCCGCGCCGGTGGAGCCAGCTCAGGCTCCCGCGGTGCAGGTGGTTGGCTGCACGCGTGGTTTCCACTGTAAGTTAAGAATGTCCCAGGGAAAATGTTACAAACTTCTAACTCTTGTCGAAATTGATTACTTTTAGCCAATGAACACATTACTTGGAAATTTCATGAAACCGCGTTATCAGTTCGTATACATGTAAAGTATATGCAAATGTATAGTGCGCCAAGAAAGTATCTCCGCACAGTTTGGTTTGATTGATTTTTTTCGTGTTTCCGGGCGCGTTAACTGCTTTGGTCATTAGTCCCGTTAGTGTAGTGCATGCTTTTCTTCGCGGGAGATGGCGGTGTTCTTCCCCCGCTGGATGTCGAGATCCGGCGCCGACCTACCGTCGGCTAGTGGGGTTTCCCCCTAACCAGGACTTTCCCACCAGCGGGGAACCGCCCCAGCCGGGACAAGCTCTAAGCTCCCGACCGGTCTCCCGGAATATGTGGTAGTGTAGTGCATGTTAGTGTGTGTGTAAGGGGAGAGGATAGGACAAGGAAGAGGAAGGACAGATCGCGCGCGGTCCGTGGCCCGTTTGGTAGGGTACTGCTCCGGCATTCGCCTGGTGTTGATCGGAGAAACCACGGAAAACTACCGATCAGAGCAGCCGGCCGCTAGAATTCTCGTCCAGACAGCAGCTGAATTCGACCTAGCTGAAAAGCTAGTGTCGATAATCCTGCCGCCGAGGGGAATGTAACCTAGGACCTCCCGGTCAGAGGCGCTGCAGTGACATCAGTTGAGCACAGCTCCGAGACAGAGCCTGTCGCTGCCTCCGCTTCCGCCCTCAGCTTCGCCGCCGTGCGTGGCGCTAGTGTGGCACGAGTGCTCTCACCTCGGTCCCTACTCCCCCGCTGCTTTTGCAGCTCCTTTCGCATGGGCTAACCGCTCCCTGTTTTGTCGTGATATCAACACAATTTCTGATATCCTCACTTCTGGTCACACTGCAGAGAGACTTTTCCGGCGCACCCCCTAATACAGATGTTCGACTCGTGTACATGAAATCTCCTTGAAAGGGCAAAACGTGATCTGCTAAACATCTGTGTACAAAGACTTGCCTAAAAACCAGGACTCACTCACTCACTCACACACACACACACCACATCACACACACACCACATACACACACACACCACATACACACACACACACCACATACACACACACACACACACATACACACACACACACCACATACACACACACACCACATACACACACACACACCACATACACACTATACATATTTGCATATTCCGTTATACAATATTTCCCTCATTTGTTCAATATCATTTTCGACCCTTCTACATGCCCTCGAAGTTTGTAACATTTATTATAATTCTGATTCTACTTCTGAACATCTGTAGGGTACATACAGTGATTTTAGTTCGAGTGATCGATATGATTGTGCTGTAAAGAAGGATAAAAGTACGAGTGAGTGTATTACTAAAAGACAGCAAGACTAAGAAATCATGTACGCTCTCTCAGGACAAAAATCACCTGTTTGTGAACCGTAAGTTGCGGGCCAAAGCTGCGACTTTTTCTGTTGGGTAGGTTGTTTATTAAGAATTTAGTTTACATATTTAAGTATAGTTCACTTTTTTGCTTTTCAAATCAAAGAGCTGAGGGTTGTTTTGCCCTTGCCCAATAAATGCTCACCTCGCTAGGGCCACTGATGAAACAAAAGGCTACACGCGCAATCGTAAAAGCACTGGCTGCGTGTGAGTCAGCTTTCTTTCTTTCTTTCTTTCTTTTTCTTTTTTCTTTCTTCATTTTAATCCCTCTGTTGTACATCTGTTAAGGCGCGAGTTCATTAATTGTTTTTCTGGTACGTTATTGCGTGTTATTGCCTTCGATACGGAGGTCGATACACACTGCATTACTTTCTTGGATTGAGAGGACCGTGGTAAAGTTAACATCTAGCTATCTAGTAAATAAGTAAATCTGTAAAATTAAAATTAGTTAAAAAATGAATTTTGTATGTACCACAGGCACATTAACTGTTTCTAAAGCTCTCAGGCGACAAAAAGTCTTCGCGTACAACGCCCTTGGTGGATAAATAACTGTTTGAGACGTACAGCCTACGTTGCTGCCTTGCGGGTTAAGTATTTAAAGAGCATTTTCTTAGATATAGGAACTAAATCAACTTAATGCTAGCTTAAATATAACTATGGGCTCTTCGATTCACCTAATTTGAATTAATTTTTTCTCAATTTTAAGGGTTGTTCATTGATTTTGATCATCTGATTCATAAGATTGTTTTTCATTCATGCAAGATTTATACTTTAATAACATTGTATATATACCATTCACTTAAACCGTTCACCCGCGTAGCCCTACACTTAACTGTATATAGTATTTCGTCTGTGACCCATGGCATTGAACTAACTCAAGTACTCTATGGGGGGAAATATTAAATGACTTTGACAGTAAATGCCTATTCACCATGAAAACACTTATGTCGCCATGTCGACATTCACGTGTGGTTTTGTTATGAACATGACTGTCTCATTCAAGATGTCAGTGAACGTAGTCGTGAAAATAACCACTCATCAAAACGTGATGTTGACGATACAATACTGGGCTCAGAAATTCTACATTCAATAGAACGACAATGAGTAAAAATGGACGAGGTCGTGCTAGTGACAACAATGTTTCATCTAGGGCCAATGAGCGGTTTTAAGTAAGAAGAATTTGATGAGTAATGATGAAAAGGAAAAGCAAAATACAGTATTGTGAGCAGTTTTGACTTCTGCCTACATGCTGCGCAAAACGTTGCGCGTTCCTCGGGCTCTCACACGCTTAACTGTGGTGCGTTTCCCTCGAGTCATATTATGCGAACTTTCATGGTTGACTTATGCATATTCACTTGTACTTTTACGAACAATACGGGTGGTCCCTGCGAATAATATGGCACAAGGCGTTGTGGTCTCGACATATTTACACTAGAAAACGTGCCTTGAGTTTAAATTCTTCATAAGTACAATGTCTTGCCAGCGTGCAGTAATATTTTTTTAAATCTTTATCTCCAATTATGTGCACTTCCTTTTCTTAAGATGCGGTTCTACAATTTCCATTCAAGCTTTTTTTCTCTGTCTCTCGTATTGAGGCAGAGAGAAAGAATAACGAGAAAAATAATATTGACAGAACAGAGAAGAGGAAGGATCCCAGTCCATATACATGTAATGAAATGTTTTCTTCTTGACTCCTTTTCTTAATTGTTTTTTTAAATTTGTTTTCCCTTTCAACATTAGAATATTAATTCGATCACAATTAAGTTGAAGTATGTTAATGTTACGATGATAAATAACTGTAAACAAATATCTGAATAAAGGTTAGCAGTGACTCCGTCTCCTTCTCCGTCACTTTTCCCTTTGACTACGAATATTGCCCGACTCGCATAATACTTCCCGTAAAGTTAGCCTGGCTCTGCATTCCTTGTAGGGTTGGGCACTGGTCAGCACGGATTTTTACCTGAGCCCTTTGGAATGTTAGGCATGTGAAACGCCAGTTCATCCCCGACATCCGATGTAACACATTATCTCTCAATACAGTTAGGCAGTAAGCTGGAGAAAGCGCCGTAGGAGAATCTCATTCTTTAACGAGACGAGTGAAAATACATTACGTTCAATGTCATTCAACGTTAAAGTCAATGTCTCAGTGCTGCTCCTTCTTGTCTCAGTGTCAAATATTGTTTGTTTTAAGCAAAAATTGATTCAGTAAAGGTTAACACAGAAGAAGTTCACGATTACTAAACAATTTTGATTTTGATTATGATTTATGTTATGATTACGCGTTATGATTTTTCTCTCCAGTTCGTGGTGCGTTTTAACCTAAGTCTTGTTTACAGTTGGCATTAAATATGACGTTATGAGAAAACAAAATGTATGTTTTTTTTAATCAGTCATTCATCTATTTATTTTCGTTTGACAGTTAAAGCAGTCCACTTTTAAAATCAATATAAAATTCAGTTTGACTGTGAAAGATATTCTAGTAGATATTTTCCAATATCTTCTGACGTAGGCAAAGCTAAAAACTTGATTCATATATTTTTCTAATGTTCAAATGACGTAAATGGGACACTCTCTTGCATGAACATGAAGCAATAAAAAACGGTACCTCATGGTATCTTTTTCATTCTATTCTAAAATGGAGAATATATGACAGAGAGATCAGAATTACCGAATATACCACATAATTCGTGGTTTCCAGGACGTACTGCAAGTTCTAAAAGTGTCAATCGAATCCTCTTTTTAAATTTTTTATTGATAAATGAAATTGAGGTGTAGTTTTGTCCTATATGTTTATTTTGTCCTATTTGTTAATTTTGCTAAAATAAATATATACGACAAAACTACGCCTCAATTTCATTTAGATGATTTAAATGTCGTTAACTCCTCACCATTTCCTACCATTTTTACTGATACGTTATTGCTTGTTATTACCTTCGATACGGAGCTCGATATACACTACGTACCTGGGTCGCGAGGATCGTGGTTACGACGGAAATATGAAGACAGTTGAATGACGCTAAATGTCCTCTTACGAAGGAAATTATAGAAGGGAAATATGAAAAGAGTTAACATTGAGTTAATTACTAAATTTGAATCATTAAAATTAGGTAAAAATAGGATCTTCTATGTAGCAAGGGGGAGTGGTTCAAATGATCTGGTGCCAAAGGCCCTCTTTGTGGCCGCCCGATCATTAGACCTGAACCCTTAGTGCATAAATAACTATTAATCTCTTCAGAACGCCACTGTTAACGATTTTTTGTTTCAATTTGTTAATGGTTATATATATGGGGATAATCAAACCACAATAGTAAAAATAATTAATATATATTTATTTTATGCCCAAAAGTACCTTTCGGGAACAATATTTTACCATCCTCGGTGGGGCTCTAACAAAAGGAAAAATTGAGTGATTAACATAAAGAGGAACAGTGTTATAAAGAATAAAATAGACGAAAGAAGTGAAATGAATAATACAATGATAAAATTTTGAAAAAATGATAAACGATATTAACAACCACCACGGACAATTGATTGATTGATTTTTTCGTGTTTCCGTGCGCGTCAACGGCTTCAGTCATTGGTCCCGTTAGTGTAGTGCATGTTTTTTCTCGGGAGATGGCGGTGATCTTCCCCCGCTGGATGGCGAGATCCGGCGTCCACCTACCGTCGGCTAGTGGGGTTCCCCCTAACCAGGATTCTCCCACCAACGGGGCACCGCCCTAGCCAGGACAAGCTCTAAGCTCCAGACCGGTCTCCCGAAATATGTAGTGGTGTAGTGCATGTTAGAGTAAGTGTGTGTGTAAAGGGAGAGGATAGGACAAGGAAGTGGAAGGAAAGATCGCACGCGGTCCGTGGCCCGTTTGGTAGGGTACTGCTCCGGCATTCGCCTGGTGTTGATCGGAGAAACCACGGAAAACTACCGATCAGAGCAGCCGGCCGCTAGAATTCTCCTCCAGACAGCGACTAGAGCTGAAACGCTAGTGTCGAAAATCCTGCCGCCGTCAGGACTCGAACCTAGGACCTCCCTGTCAGAGGCGCTGCAGTGACATCAGTTACCACGGACAAGCTACCACCAAGGAATTTGTTAATGTTTTTTGTTTGTTACAGTTGTGTGATTGCATTGAGTGTGAGAACGACATGTTTCGATCTAACCGTGTGCGTTTTTCTTGTGTGCAGGGTAAGCGGCAAGCGGCTGGGCTTTCG